>NMUG010004065.1:0-14187 GCA_002855965.1 Monotropa hypopitys | reverse complement strand
AAGTTTTTTTTATAGAGAGTTAATTAGTGAGTTTAAGTTTGTTGCTTGCCACGCGTCCGTCCCTGGATGGCTGGTTTTATGGTCGTCGGGGATGGGGCGTGACATCGGCCCTTCTTCCATTCGGTCACATGACCTTGATTTCCTGTTGCTTCGGCTGGGCACCTCCTCTGGACTGTGAGTCTCCCGGATGGAGAGAGCCCCAGGGAGGCCCTAACGCCGACTGTGCACTGCTCGGCCGACTGAGAACTAGCTTGTGTCGCGGTCCTCACGGCGGAGGTCGTGTCTCTGGCCTCTTCATAGTTCGGCCCCCAACAATAGTCCCTCAACCCCTTTGGCCAGGCATTTTGGCCGAAGCGGGGTTGACTCGGTGCCGATTGGTTGTACATGTGCCGAAGGGAAAGAGCGTCGGTCCACTGGACTGTCTTGGAACTTGGACCCCTGACAACATTTAATAAACCGTCGCTTTGAACGAGCTGATGTGTAACTTTCAGGGCTGTTAGCGCGTCGGTCATGACGTCATGTCGACAGTTGTCGCCTCGCTGGCCTGCATGCGCTAGAAGTGGCAGTTGGTCCGTCGACGTGGCGCGCTCCGGTTGGCTGGCTCTTCGGCGGATGGGACAGCGTGCGCATGCATTTAATGTTTTGCTGCACCGACGCAAGTCTCTAGGCGGCGTAATGATTGCAGAAGCGGGGTGACCGACTAAGGCGGTTCGGCCGGTCACCCAGTTTGAACTCCAGGTTAGTCCCTATAAAAGGGACACTTAGGGTTTCCACAGAACCACCTTTGCTCCATCATCCTCTCTCTCCTCAGGCGATTTTCGTCCACCGTGTTGTGCACATCCGGCCACCGTGTATCCAGCTTTCCACCATGCTTTTTCCAGCCTCCCAATCACCTTCTTCTTCCCAGGTTACCGATCGATCTCCCTCTCTTCATGAATACACTTTATTTTTTATTTTTCAGTCGTTTTTGCGACTTTTCGGGGTGAGGGTTCACTCGTCATCCATTGTTGTGGCCTGAAAGCTTCCTGCAAGTTTCTGGGCTGTAAGGTTGAAGATGAACACTCAACCTGCTCTTGACCGAGCCGGACTGGCCTTGACTGTTGGTTGGAGGCCAAGCCAATGGTTTCCCTATGCTTAACCGCATAGGTTGATACCGGACCGACTAACGGTGGCCTCTTGTTTGCGCTCTTTTTAGATCCAACTATGGTACCGAAGAGACAATTCGAGAAGTTCAGGCAGTACCTGGACACTCCATAAGAGCTCCGTCACTTCAAGGAGGAGTACAAGATTCTTGCCAACGTGAACATAGTGCTAGCCCATGTCGGCTTCAAGGACCAGGGACCAAACCACATTCTTCTGTCCGTTATTGCCGTGGTTGAGGGGGAGTCCGATTCCCCTTTCATCCTATGCTCACCTGCTTCTTCGGCGAGCTTCGCCTCACGCGGTTCCAAGTGACGGTGAATGTGTTTAGAATCTTGATGGGGGTGGATGGGCTAAACGAGACCCTCACGCTGTCGGACCGACTCTCCTATGGGGACATCTTCGGCTGTTATTTTATCGGCTTCAACAAGAAGTCCAGGAAATACTACCTGGGTAGGAGACCTGGCCAGTCCGGCCTGATTGCCGACTTGCCAGACTCCGACAAATACGCCGAGGATGTGATGATCGTCTCCGATAATTTCTTCGTTCTGCTCAACTGTGGTATAGACCAGGTGTTTACAGTACCGTTCCGAGAGGGTGTCCCTGGTACGCTTTGTCACTTCGACTGAAGTTGCTTCTTTTAGTCTGATTTTCTGACTATCTTTTTCTTCTATGCAGATCTTGGGATCCTCAACGGTCTGAACGCTGAGGCCGACGCCGACAAAGTTAATAAGTTTTCTGAGCTTCTCGAGGCACGGTGCTCAGCAACGATGCTGTTGGAGTACACTCCAACATATACCCATACCTGTAAAATAAATTCACATGCCAAGGACTACAAAATATGTCATTTTAGCTTGGATTCACAATAATGACCTAAAATAGATGTTAACATGAAAACCATACTAATGCTAATCTTTAAGCGATGAAACCATGCGAAAGTTAAGGGGAATGATGGCATTTAATTGTACTTTTGAGTGCCAATCAGGTACTATACTTCACCACCTATCCAACAATACTTGAAAGGTACATTGATGCAAATTGGATTTCTGATATAAAAGATTCCAAATCCACTAGTGGTTATGTTTTTACACTCGGTGGTGCATTCATTTCTTGGAAATCATCCAAATAGACTTGAATAGCAAGGTCTACTATAGAATCAGAGTTCATTGCTTTAGATAAAGCTACAGAGGAAGCAGAATGGCTTCACAAATTCCTTGAAGATATTCCAAGATGGTCCATGCATGTGCCTACAATTTGCGTAAATTATGATAGTCAATCAGCGATTGGTAGAGCACAAAGCAACATGTACAATGGAAAGTAACAACATATTCGTCATCGACATAAATTCATTAGGCAATTGCTCTCTCAAATAACTATAAAATGAATTAAAATCATTTCCAAAAGTCATTGGAAATTCCAGGACATGACATCTCATACCCCTTACATAAATTTCGTCCTTGAAATTAGATAAAGGGAAAGATATACGATAATCCACAATCATACATAATCACAATTTAATAAACTGAAGTGGGGGTTTTGATTTCCGATCGTCTATGGCTGAATTCTCCATCTGGCTGCAAAAACAGAGCACATTAGGGTACCGACAATGCTACCTGTGAACCCTCCGATGATAAAGTCATCGAGAGTTCTAGAGTTTTGTAGAGAGAGCAATTTGACAGAGTTTGGGCTTGGGAGACGATGTACTTCAAATATGGAATGCTCTCCTCCTTTAATAGAATCATCGACGAGTGGCTGGTACGCACTTCGGTGCGAGTGGACCTCCAATCGGACCTGTCTGGGACAGTGCACCTATCCTATCTGTGCACATAAGTGGCTGAGTGGCAGAGCGGACTACATCATTGGGCGATTGGAAAGCTGAAAAAGGGACTGACATGCTACAAGAATTCCAAAAAGTTGATTCACTATCAGGCATGTGTCTGCCACGAGTAGGGAATCCAGGATGCTGTCCCCCAGGAGAATCTATTATGTAGTCGAGGCTGCATACTATCTAGCCAAAGGGTCTCCCTTCGATACCCTACACCATCGGTTGGAAGCTATCCCGGGCAGTGAACCTTTCATGCCAAAGTGAGCCCCAAGAACCCCCAATGTTGGCCCTACCTTGGTCGGTTGCTCGGCCTGATGGGCTACATCCCAGGCTGGACATCCATAGCTCTGGCCTCCCTTCTTGGTTTGGCCCCGAAAAATATCCCCTCAACCCCTTTGGCTGAGACATCTCGGCCGAAGCGGGTTGACTTGAAGCTGTAGGAATGCATTGGTGCCGAAGAGATGCAATTGGACCTGTCCTCATGTGCCTGGGGATCTGAACTTCTGACAATATGATAACCGTCACTTTTGGACATGATTACATATCGCTTTCTGCACTACGGGTGCGTTTGTCAAAACGTCACCTCTGCAGGTGTCAGCCCTAGTCCTGAACAAGTGCCTGGATAGATGTGACGTGAGTCTACATTGTGTATTGTCGTTGGTCGGTGATGTGGTTGACATGACTGGTTATGCGTGTGGATGTTGTTCGACAACGTCGGTTTTACTTTTCATTAAATGCCACAATGAATGTTATCGCTTGACCTGCTAATCCGGTTGGCCGGTCATATTCTTTTCCTATCCAAAGTTTGGGCTATTTATACTTCGTCCTAGGGCAACCTTTCTCCTCCGTTCTTGTTGTTGTGCTGAAGCTCTGCCTATATCTCTCTAGGCAATTTTCGATAGTCATTTCCGGAAGCTTTCCGACGATGTTTCTGCGAACTCCTACCTCCTTCATCTTTTTCAGGTATTCTCTAAACTTCCCGGCATGCATTTTCTCCATTTTCTCATTCTTTTCCCATGGATCTGGGGGTTTCTCTGGATTGGCCATGGGGTTAGCCCCCCAAGGCCTGCGAAGACAACAGAAACCCTTCTCTGGTTTGGCCATGAGGCTATATTCCCATGGCCTACAGGGATGCCAGAACACTTCTACCTCTACTATCTTAGAACATCTTCCAGCACATCGATGAGGCTGTGGTGTCCTGTCACCTGGTGGTTTTTCACCATCTGGGTTTTTCCCATTTTGTGTGCTTATGCCAGACTGTCTAACGGTGCCCCTTTGTTTGCCTACTTAGGTTTGTCCATGGCACCGAAGAAGTGGTCCGACAAGTTCCGCATGCACCTATCGTCCTTATCAGCCATCAAGGAGTTCAAAGAGGAGTATGGTATCCATGACGATGTCCACATCTATTTTGCCACTGTCGGTGATACAGAGCAGAGGCCTTCGCACATCTACGTCCCCATTCCTGCCATAGTCAAAGGCAGCATACGGTTCCCCTTCCACCCCATGCTGTGTCAGTTCTTCGGAGATCTGCACCTTACGCCGTCGCAAGTGATAGTGAATGTTTTCAGAATCCTTATGGGGGTGGTTAGGCTGAATGAGAGCCTTCGACAGAGGGTCACTTTCGAGGATATCTTTGGCTGCTACCTCCTTAGCTATAACAAGAATTCCTGGAAGTACTACTTCGGTAGGAGGTCGGGACAATCAAGTCTCATTGCCGACTTGCTAGACTCTGACAAATACACCGATGATTATATGATCCTCTCCGGTGTTTTTCAATCCCCAGAAGACCCTTATCAGGTTCCCTTCATGATCGATGCTCCAGGTGAGCTTTTATCTTTTATTTTTTACTAACGGGCTTTGCGCTTTATTGCTAACCCTTTGAGCTTTATTTTGTAGACATCGGAACTGTCAATAATTTAAGTATATGCGCTTTATTACTACCACCTTGCTCGAGTATATGCCTTTATATACTCATACTTTGGAAGCTCGACAAGCCTTAGTTTAAGTAATGACGAAGAGGAAGAGGAGATGGCCACGAGAATAAGGCTGAGGAACATTATTGTCGAGCTCCTTCGCCAGCCCCTCGTCCAAGCCGATCCTAAGGTGGTCGTCACGGCCCAACCATATCGACAGAGGTCCCCAACCACCGATGATCTAAATGAGGCGCACACCCGTAAGAGGGCAAGGCTCATCGAAGAATCTTCTCAGGCTGCTGCCGATGCTAGTGCTGAGTCTTCAGAGCCCGCACAACTGACGGGGGCTACTGACGAGGAGGGGGCTATGGTGCCAAAATGGGCTCCCGATCTTTCATTCGAAGGTTCTGGCCCAGTGGCAACCAAAAGCATGATTGGGAGCCCTATTGTGGCCTTGGCCCTGACCCAAGCCTTCTCTCTGCCGAAGGATGTGGAGTCTCTTATGACAAGTGTGTGAACATATTTTTATCAGATGATGTGTTTTTCCAACCAAGTATGCATTTCTTTATTTGCTCGTATTCTATAATATTTCTCTTCGACTCTATTTTGCTGATATCTTATTTGCCAGATGATGTCCACCAGTGTCAGCATCGAGGAGTGGATCAGTGAGCTGGTCCAGACTTTTTATGCATCTCGGCAGGCTAGTGAGGATACTCTTTCCAGGCTGGGTGAGGCCATTAGCTCCTTCACAGAGCTTACCGAGAAGGCAAAGACCTTAGAAGACAGCCTTGCCGACAAGGATGCAGAGAATGTCCGTCTAAGGGCCGAAGTTGAGAAGGCACAGGCCGAGATTGAAGAGAAGAAGAAGAGGGCGGCCGACCTAGAGGACATTGGCTACAACAAAGGCCTTGACAAAGCCGATGCATCATACAACCAGCAAGTCGTCACCATCTGGGACATGTTCTTCCAAAGAGGTTGGGTTTGCGGCTTAGTCTCCACCGGGGTAAAGGATGATGCCGAGTCAATTGGTACCATTCATCCGACTGCTTCTTGTGTCGACGGGGCTTGTCTTAGCGTACCGTCAGCTTCTGAAGATGATAGGGCTGAGCCTGCTGCTGCCGATCCTCCTATGCCCAGACCCTGATTAAAACTTTTTTTTTGTTGCTGTATTTTTGGGTCTGGACCAACTTGTGGCCGGATATTTGCAATTTGAAAGTACTTATAAAATTTGCTAAGTTTATTTATTCGACCTGGTTGATTTTTTCAATTGTTTTGTATTGTCCCTCTCCCCCTATTCGAGGATGGGCTTCTGATGATCGGAACTTCAGTCCTTGGCTTGTCAGACTTTCATACTTCTGTGATTGCCAAAACATTTTTTGCATTCACTTTGGCAGTACCACCGCTTGCATGTTTTATAGATGATTGGAAACTGTATGGCTTCTACAATACTACCGAACAGTTATTTGCACGTTTTATAGATGAACGACAACTGTGTTGCTTCGGTAATACCATCGAATAATTTCTTGCATGTTTTACAGATGAACGACAACTGTGCTACTTCGGCAATACCACCGAACACTGCCTGCACATTTTACATATGAATGCCGAACAACTTCTTGCACGCTTTATAGATGAATGACAACTGTAAAGCTTCGACAATACCACCGAACAGAAAGATAGACAACTTCTTTGAGATAAGAATTGGCAAAAACCATTTCATTTATAGTCCCTAGACTGGAGTACAAATTTCTTAGTGATAATATCTCCTCAGATTGGTTGTATTCTATAGTCTTGGTATCGGTACGCCATCCAACCCTTCGAGTCTATAAGCCCCAGTTCCTACATGTCCAGTCACTCTGTACTAACATTCCCAATTGGGACCAAGCTTGCCATCAGAACTTTTCTTTGTATTTCCAGCCACCTTCCTCAGAACGAGGTCATCTGTTTGGAAGGTTCTAGGCCAAACTGTTCGAGAGAAATTCATTGCCACCCCTTACTAGTATGACACTAGTCTGATCCTAGCTGAATCTCGTGTCTCCTCGGCCAGGTCTAGGTATTTCAATATTCATGCGCTATTAGAAGCCTCATCGAATGCTTCGATTCTGATGGTCGGCAATCTGGCTTCCAGTAGTATGATTGCTTCCATGCCGAAGGCTAGTAAGAACAGGGTTTACCCTGTAGAGCACTGAGGAGTCATTCGGTAACCCCATAGGACAATGGGGAGCTCTTTTGCCCATCTGCCTTTTGTCACTTGGAGTCTCTTCTTGATTTCACTGCCAATTGTCTTGTTTGAAGCTTCAGTCTATCCGTTTCCTTGGGAGTAGTGGGGGGTTGAGTTATAGAACCCAATTCTGTGTTCGATACAAAAACTTGTGAAGAGATCCACTACAAATTGAGTGTGGTTATCAGAAATGAAGGCTTACGAGATACCGAAGCGAGTGACGATGTTCTTCCATGCAAACCTTTTTATGTCTTTGTCGTCTATAGTGACCAGAGGTTTGTCCTCTACCCATTTGGAGAAGTAGTCCATCGCAGTGATTAAGAATTTGAATCCATTAGGTGTCGTAGGGAGCTTGTCAAGGATGTACAAACCCTACTGAGAAAAGGGTCATGGACTAGTCAAAGGAATAAGCTCTTCGACAGGCTATCCGATAATTGAAGCGAACCTCTGGCAGGCATAACATCTTTTCACAATTTCTTCCCCGTCTTCAATCATCTTTGGCCATCAGTAGCCTTGTAAAATGGCTCTATGAGCAAGTGACCTTCCTCCTGTGTCGATGCCGCAACTACTAGAATGAATCTCTTGCAACACTCCTTATACTAATGTTGGATGTACGCAGTGGAGGTACGGTCCAGATAATGATCGTCTGTAGAGCTTTGAGCTTGGAGATAGCCAGAACCGTGCTGACTTGTTAACTATGCGGTGGGCGTCCTTCTTGTCTTCTGGAAGTGAGTCGTCCTTTAAAAAAGAAATGATAGGATCCATCTAACTTGGACCTTGGCTAAAGCAGACTGTAGCTTACTTCAGTGGGTCTATACTTGGTTAGTCCATGCTCTAGATACTAATTGTTCTCTACTCTTTGGCTTCTACTGCTAGAGATATCCCAATAAGAGCGTCGGCATGCACATTCTGCTCCCTGCCGACCTATTGAATCTGGATCTGCTTGAATAGCCTCAGTTTCTCTCTGGCTTTCTGGACATATCTTCCCATTCTCTCATCTCGGTACTCATAGTCACCATTGATTTGGTTTACTATGAGATGAGAGTTACTGTAGACTATGAGGCTCTGGATCTCCAACTCTTCGGCTACTTTGAGTCCGGTGATTAGGGCCTCATATTCGACTTCGTTGTTGGAAGCGTTGAAGTTGAGCCGAAGGGAATGTTCATAAGAGAAACCCTCTGGTGAAATGAGCACTATTCCAGACCCATTCCCTCGACAGTTCGAAGTGCCATCCATGAACATATTCCAAGATTCTCCATTTGGCAGATGCTATGGTTGGGCTTCAATTGCATGATTTTCTTTGGTTTGAGACTCTTCTGGCCGAGGAGAGTATTTGAAAATGAAGTCGGCAAGAATCTGTGCTTCGATGGCCATCCTCGGATGGAATTTGATGTCGAAGTTGGCAAGTTCGACAGCCCATTTAGTTATCCGATCGGATAGGTCAGCACATCTTAGTAGTGACTGAAGAGGGAACTCGGTCAGGACGACAATAGTATGTGCCTGAAAATAAGGTGCAAGTTTCCTTGAAGCAATAATCAGTGCATAGGCAAGTTTTCCAAAGGAAGGTACCTGGTTTTTGCGCTGATGAGGGACTTACTAGAAAAGTAGACCGGGAGTTGCTCGTTCCCTTCTTTCCAAACCAATGCCGAGCTTATGGTGTGCGGTGTTACGACCAAGTAAAGGAATATATCTTTCTCCTCCTTTGGTTTGGAAATAAGAGGAACCGAGGCGAGGTAGCCTTTGAGGTTGTCGAGGTCCTGGTTACACTGATCAGTCCACTCGAAGTGTCGTCGGTTGTTCTTATTCAAGACTTCGTAGAATGATCGACACTTATCTGAGGATCGGTTGATGAACTAGTTTAGAGTCGTCGCCATTCCTTCTAGCTTCTATACTTCCTTAAGGGTCTTTGGATCCTCCAAACATTGGATGGCCGATATCTAGGATGGGTCGGCCTCAATGCCTCGACGTGTCACCAAGTATCCTAGAAATTTCCCAGAGATGACACTGAAGGCACACTTTGAAGCATTGAGCCGAAGCTTATGTTTTCTCAGGATGTCGAACACGTTCTGGAGGTCTGTTAGGTGATGGTCCCCAGCCTAAATGGTATACCTCTTTCTCTACCCCTCCTTTTTTATGTAGGCAAGTTAGGTGTGCCCTCCCATATGCTTCAACTCGTGTCATGTATTGCTTAAATTCTTGGGGTAATGTGAGCCTGACAATGATAATGAACATACCTTGCCTATGTGCCTATGTCTCCAGTAGAAGTTCCAACATGGACTTTCTCTACAATTGAGAGTACTTGTTACGACCCTGAACCCTTCTCTAAGATCATAGAGACAGATTCCATGTAATTTACCTAATCACCTTAGGCCAGAATATCATATAATTATATTGAAATACAATAAGAAGGATCATATGTAATGAAAGAAAAGACATTGTAATTAACTTGGAAACAAAAATTACATAAGACATTTAATTACAAACCATAAATATCTCAGAGCCAAACTTTGTAATTATATAAATTTAAAAATAGTACATAATATTTTCCCTTCTATTTATATCATATATACATAGACTGAAATAGTAGCCTTCTATGTTTCCTTTTCTTCTTTCCTTGGAAAATAAATAATTTTCACAAGCTAAATCTCATATGAGTAACAAAACAGAAAAATACATGTTTATCGTGTATTATGATTCATAATCATATCAAAATAGAAAGCTTGGCGATATTGTTTTTGAGGGCCGAAATCTCACCATCTCTTTGCTGAAGTTGACTCTCTACTAGAATCGAAGAGGAAGGGATGATGTCTGAAGCAGGGATAGTTGCTTAAGAGGAGCCCAACAGCCTAACTAAAATGTAAGGCAATGGTATAGGAGGAGGAGGAAGAGGAGGAGGAGAGTTCATGTTACCAAGATGGGGATGAAGGTTTTTACCACCCTATAAGGTCGATATGAAAGGAAATGTGTTGGTTCAAAGGATCAAGCCAGAATGAGAAGCATTCCACTAGAATATGGGGCTAAGTCCCCAGTAGAGTCGCCAAATAAGATGTTCTGTAAACTAATTGCCCACCTAAGACTCCTGTTCTCATGAGAACCATCACATGGGTGGTAGATCTAACGTTTGAGAAGATAATGGCATGTACGTCGCTAGAATGCTGAAGCAAATAGTGAGTGTCAGTCTGGTTGATGACAACTGGAAAGGGTCTCAGATGATCGAGTTAGTGCGAGATGGAGAAGGGGAGGCAAAGTGCAGTAATTCTAGAGGCAGAGAATTCAGAATGTATAACCCTTGAAATAGTGTATCTCCCCTTCTTATATAGGCCACCAAACTTGGAGCCTAAAAAGCATATATCTAATGCGTGCGATGCTTCTGATGATGCCAGTCCTAGCCTAACAACTTGTGTTTGTTGTAACTTACAGGCCACATCATCATGTAGATGAATGAACTCCACATGATCGGTTCGGACCCTCTATCATATGTCCAGACATGCGAAGGTTTATGGAACTTTGCGAAGTGTGTCTGTAACACCCCTCGATTTTAGTAGAAATATTTCAAGTCTATTTTTTTTGTTATCCATTACAATCAGTAGAACATTCATTACATTACAAATGATATAAAAAGAGAGAGAGAGAATACACGTCTACTGAATTTATTACAATTCATCAACTGAAGGAAAAAGGGAAAAGGAGGTACAACAGCTCCTACTACAATTATAAAGAAAGTACGACTACAACAGGATAACAACCTGAAAACTGTAAAGAAGTACAACGACACAAAGGGAGCCAAGACCGCAGCTCCAAAGGAACCAGTTGCAAGCTCAAGCTCCAAGTCCTCCTGCAAGAGAAATCCTGCAGTACAATCCTGGAAAAAGGGAGAGAAGGGAGGGTCTGAGCATTCCACGGCTCAGCAGAAAAAATATTAACTACTACCAAGTGCACAAACGTGAACGTGTGCCTAAGTGTCCTCGCACGGGTAGAGTAAGAGGAGAACCCAAGGCATAGAAGTCCACTCGACCACCAAAACGATAAGGCAACCCAACACTCTCTCTCGTGACGGTAAGTGCAAACCCAAAAGTACTCAACCCAACGTACAGCAAGTGAAACCACTAGTAGAACATCCCAAGATAACTCGAACACAACCACTACCTCACTACCAATACCACCCACCATCTTGTAATAGTTATAGATTCACGTGTTGATCATCTTGGAGACATATTGAGTTAAAAGTTAGATTTTCCATTATTCATTTATTACCAACAATTGTCTCCACTTATCGAAATAAGGGAGCCCAAACCATCCATTCCGACTTTTCCCACATCGTCGACTATGTGAGTAATGTACTAGGAGGTCGCACTAGGTCCTACCTACCACACGCAAGGGCTAGGTCACGGGACACCGCAATCGTCAAGACCAACTGCCTCCTTGGCGACACAAAGAGGTGGCACAAGACTATCATCGAGCCCTCAACATGACTATTCCCACTTTGCGGCTCAAGGGGTCACGATGGGCATCACACACGAAAAACATCATCCAAGAAGGGCAAACACATCCTTAACTCGGTGTCGTAACGCGAGTAGGGCGAACACATCCTAAATTCGGATGGGTACCATTATCACATAAGTCCTACCACCACACGCAAGGGCTGAGTCTCGGGACATAACTGAACTTGTCCTTACCCATCCACAACACAAGGGCAAAGGTCACGTGACAATGTTCACAATCAATATCAATATCAAGGGTTGGGGCATGCACTCCTCCTAATCCCTTGAATGGTACCCTCCCTACGACATCGAACCACCACCACTCTCCTCACATGATCATTAGTGTTCCATTAGGTTGGATTTAGGTGAATGATTCAAGATTCCCAAGGAGTGGTCCTCGTAGGATCCATCTCCGTATTTGTCGTTCATTAAGTTCATTGCGTTCATTGTTAAGTTTCCATAATTCAACAAGGTTCCACACCCAAGGAAAACCTACTATCAAGTCAAGACTCGATGCAACAACGTTCAAGAGGAAACCCAATGACGCCCAATATCACAAAGCCCACATTCACCCAATTTTCAACAACCAAGACTCAAGAGTTATTTAAGAGTTAATATTTTCCCAAAGGGGATTCTAGTGACCGACCAACAACCACGAGGATACTACGACAATCCAAGCAACCCAAACTCTTTAAAACGCAACCCAAAGCTCATTCGAGCATTTCATCGAACACCTAACGGCCATTGACTCCAAAGGCCTCTAAATGATGCAATGATCACAATACGATACCCAAGTGAATTCCATTCAATCCTAAGACGATAATTAAACCCAATTCATGTCACCTCAAACACGATGAACCCAAACACTATGGCATATTGAATCGAATACGATACACGACGGGAATTATGAAATCGATACAAATTAACGATTAATACGAATTCTATGGACATCCACGCATGCATACAAGATAGGAGCTAAGTGTTTACCCACCAGAGAGTCGCCGGAAAAGTTTGCCGGAGGAGTCGACGGAAAACTCCATTGTCGTCGGAGTGAACCATACCCACCATTGTGAAGCTCTCGCGATCCTCTACCACGTTAACAAAGACGAAAACATTAGATTCTCAACCGAAATTCTTGAACCAAAACGAGGGGAACGAAACATACCGAGCTAGATACATCACCGTGGAGAGGAGAGCGAGGGGAACACCATTAAACCTTTGCAAATCTTCCAAAACTCATCCTAGATCCACTAAAATGAAGAGAGAAGGGAGAGCTGAGGTTTTGGAAGAGTGTAGGAGAGGAAGAGAGAGAAAACCTGTTGGAAAATGCTCCCACACGAATTAGGTTTGGCTTATATAGGGCCCCAACTTGAAAGGACAAGTTTATCCCTCAATAAGTCTGAAAACAGCGATTCTGGTCTCCACGACCGGTCGGGGAATAAGCTGTACCGGTCGCCACCTTTCTGACCTCCCGCGACCGGTCGGCGATTATGTTGTACCGGTCGCCGCGACCAAAAAAAGGTGCTGAAGGAAAAGATTGATTTTTTTTGAGAGTATTTTGGTCATAACTTCTTCGTCCGAACTCCGATTAAGACGATTCAAGTTGCGTTGGATTCGTAATCGAATTCTCTACGACTTCCATGAATAAAGAAATCTGATTCGAAGAACGAATCAATCGATGAGTTTCAAACACGATTTAGGATTTTCGATTTATTAAACGAATGGAAATTAATTAAAATTTTCGGAGTGTGACAAACTACCTTCCTTACAGAAATTTCGTCCTCAAAATTTACGAAGTAAGAAGATAACAAATCGACGCATCGAATCACAAAGAATCCAACGAGAAACGACACCCCACCAAGCTTCCGATGCGACTAAAACCACTTACCGCTTTTCCTAACGAATGCGTCGAACGGAGCTTAGACAACCTTTTCAACACGCAACGAGCTCAACAAACACATCATCGAGTGACCGACGACAAGGGAAAACCAGAAACACGCACGATTATCAACAACAGTTGCGAGAATTTCTAGGAAGAAGAGGAATTTCCACGTTTCCTACATGATTACACATCGTCCGAACAAGGAAAACGTGAGTTTTCGACAAAAGAGCAAGTCAACAGGAGCCAAACCGCCCGAATAAATTCCCAGATAATCCCAAAACATTCACGACTGCCCTACAACATGCTACAAATGAGCCGAAGGAACGAGAACGCACTGAAACATCAAGGATACGGAGGGCACGCCGCGGATACACCGACACACGAGGGATACACCGGAGGACACGCGGACATGCTAAGACACCCCAAGACATGCCGATATGCCGAGGACACACCAAGGATACGAATTGGGTACAAGGATACGGTACCGACATGCGGGTACGATACGGGTATGATGCCAACACACGGACATGATACGGATACTCCTATATTCCCAAAACAACCTCCGGAATCCTACGAAAGGCAAGGAAACGAATTCCAACTATTACAAGAATATCCACAACGACTTCATCACCACAAATGCGCAAAACAGTCAAGGGGATTGATTTTCTGAACAAGATAGCACAAACCAACCGACACAAGTGAGGATTCGAAGGCAAGACAAGCCA
>NMUG010004064.1:0-14189 GCA_002855965.1 Monotropa hypopitys | reverse complement strand
TGGAGCTTATTCCTTTTGTGATAAGATGTATTACTCGGAGATTATTGAGGTTTTATTTTATTTAGAGAGTTAGATTTTTGTAATTTTGGATTTCTTTGTCACGTTCTCCATTCAATATTCGTTTAATTTAAATGATTATTTGGACAGGTCGTGATACTTGGTCACAAAAAAGTCAAGGAATCTAAATAGAACTGTTATGAAAAAGTTAATATTTCTCACAAGTTACAAAAGGGGTTGTCATATGGTTCATCAAAACAATATTATTTATCACTACGTTCTGCCTAAAACCTTGGGAATATTGTAAGTTCCCCTAGGAATTAACTTATGTATTGAAATGTTCTTGGCCAATCTCATCCTAGGGTACTGATTTTGTAGGAGTCGTCACCCTAAAGGCCGGTTCATATTGGTAGCCATTGACTACTTCACAAAAATGGGTGGAGACTGTTAATTTCTCGTAAGTCACAGAAAGGGTCGCCAACCCGGTTCATCAAAAACAATATCATTTGTTATTACAGGTTGCCTCAATCCTCGGTCACATACAATGCAAGGAATCTAAATTGCACTCTCATGAAAAAGTTGTGTGCATAGTTCAAGATCATCTCTCAAAACCCAAACATTTACAATCTTTAGATAAAAGGGGTAGTCGAAGTCATCAACAAAAACATCAAGAGAATATTGCAGAAGATGACTGAGATGCATTATGATTGACATAAAAAATTCCATTTGCACTTATGTCATATCATACTTCAGGCTGACCATCTACTAGGGTAACTCCTTATTCATCGATATTCAGAAATGAAGTTGTTCTTCTAGCAGAAATACAAGTGCATTCACTGAGAGTATTAATGGAGAGTGTGAGGCTTTAACTTGGTAAAATATGCCTAAAATATGACTATTAAATGGAATTATATTTTTGGGATTTTTTTGAGAATTTTCGGAAATTATTTAGGGTCCAATATGGCATTAAAATGAATTTTGGGTGTAAATTTAAAACATAAATGGGGTCAAAGTATTGGAATTAGAAGAATTGTGGCAAATCAATAAAATCTAGGAATCAGTCGGGTCATAATGTAATTGGTCGGCCACGTCAGTCGACCAGTACGTAGTTGAACAGCTAAAGATGCATAAAGCAGCCACAAAAGCTGTGGAAAAAGCAATCCTGTTAGGCGGCGGAACAACTTTCAGTTGTGTCAGGCGGTCGCTCATTGGTTGGGCGGGTGGCGACTCGGCAGTCCAAGCAAAACATTAATGAGGACCAACTACCCCATTTTCATCCTATATAAGCTTTCATTTGGCATTCATTTCGACTCACCAAACTCCCAGGGCATTCAAACTCTCCTCCATCCAAACTATTTTCTGATCAATTTTCCGTCCGGCTAGGTAACTGCTCGGAAGTTGTCTTTGAAGCAACCCTTCGTTCATACTCAGCTAGGCTAACCCTTCGGCCAACCTTCCAGTGTTCGAAAATCTCCTTTCGAGAATAGTTGGTCTCCACCCTGTTCGACAAACACCCCTCTGGATCATCAGAGCTCACTTGTTGTCCAAAAGTCAGACCTCTGGACTCCGACACTTCGGCCAAAGGTAAAACTCTTCCCTGTTTTAAAACACTTAATAATTGTTCTTCGGCAGACCTCCTTAAGGCCCTGCCACTTGTACTCTGACCTTTTTCTCTATGTGGAAACCCATATTCAGCTTGGCAGGGCCATTGTCTGGCTCGACTGACATAGACGTACACCCAAATGGAAGACCAGAGCTCTTATGACCCTTAACTGATATGGTCAGCTCGGTAGATCTTTATTCCAGTTTGACAAAGCTCCTTTCAGCTCGTCCAAACACTCATAGCAATAAAACCCTTGTTCCTGACCTCTCTGGTAGCCAGAGCACTTGTGCTCAGCTAGAGGCATCCGTTCAGAGGTATTTTGTGCTCGGCTAAACACTAGATTGAGTGGACTCTTGGCCCAAACACTTATAAATACATTTCGACCAACTAAACTTCCAGAACACTTGGTTCTCGCACTACTATTGTGTTCGGCTGCTTGGCAAAAATCAAGTCGGCAAAGCCTTGAAATGTCATGTCCGACAGTGCTTGTTCTATTCGGAAATAGGCCAGACTTCTTCTAAGTGACCTTCTGACCTATTTTGTGCTCGGTCACCGGAACATAGACCCATCCATGTTCGGTCTATTTTTATGCTAAGCCCAGCGTTCAGCAGAAGCCTTATATACTAGCCTAGTTAGACCAATGTTATATTCAAACAAAGAAACCTTCGGCTAGTAGTCCTTCTGCTTATTATAGCTAGTCGGTATGCCCTCCAGCCAGAGAGCTCGATAAGCTCTGTCTAGTAGTAAGCCTAAGAACATCTCGACAATATTAAAATATGAAATAAAAGAAAATGATAGATTTTATAATTGATGTGCCAGATTTGGGCTTGGGAAATACTTGAGGAAAAAGACTTAACAATAAGAAATCCAACTAAAATCAGGTGAATCTTTATATGCCTTGTTACTCGTGCGATTTATTAAGCATGCTGAACATTTGAGAAAATGTATGTTTCGTGCTAATGAGCATCCAACGATATTATGATTGACACTTAAATAAAAGCAGCATGCACATGCTTTTATTATCATGGATTGACAGCCCAAAAAATGTTTGATATGATTGAATGGCATGAATTGTGACATGGTAGCTTGGATGCCGGGATCTGAATCTGAAACTAGTAGGGCAGGGGTAATAAGGATGGTATCATGACCATGTGATCATTGAATGATATCACGCCATCTTTATATACACATGATTTTCATAGGGTTGCTCCTTAGAGATAACTGATACTGTGAAGATCAAAATAAGCCGGAATATCTACGAAAAATAAGTTATGCGCCGAAGGACCTGAGGTGAAGGACATTGAATTGATTTGACTACAATTTGAGGACAATGAGCCCTTATTACAATCACAAGCTAATAATCTACATGACTACTATGTTGAGAAAAGAAATGGATTTGTTCATTCATATTGTTTATCCATGGAAACTAGTAACTCTTGCATGTTTTGATTCACTCTAGCATAATGCTTATGCATTTTCTCTAAAACTTTTCAGTAGGACTTGAGATTTGTACTTATATATCTGTATCTTGTAGACATGTCTACCAGCGATTTTAGCGACAACAGTGACAATGGATACATCATCGACGACTCTTATAGATGCCACGAGGTGGGATCTCACGGAGTGCTACCTTTAGAGGAAGACGTCCTCCAAGAATGAGTCATTTCTGACACAGTAAACACGACCATCGCCACAGTGAATTGGATAGCAAATCGGTACATGCATAGGATCGAATGACAATTCGGGGAATGATTAACTACTGCTTGGAGCTTCGAGAGCGTGCATTTTAGGTAGAAAAAATCAATCCAATAGCAAGAAGGTATCCTCAATGCTATAAGGAATCCTATCCGCAACGCAGAGCTTGAGCTCGATCTCAAAGATGACGAAATAAGTGAAGAAGAGCCCGAGTCTGAGATTGAGTTCAGAGATGATGAGCTAGACGAACTAGGGGAGGCCGATTCAGAGTACGACTGTGAGGATGAGGAGATGGGAGAAGAAGAAGAAAAAGACCACTTAAAGTGGCATAATGAAAACTAGAACTTGACCTAGTGGATCGGTTTATAGATGAACCTCTTTTGTCCGAAGAGGACTCTGATGAAAACGAGAGGACTGGATTTACCCTCCCTATGAGTGGCCCAATGACTCGGATAACGAATAGTACCTTAGTACCCTAATAGTTCTGAAGTATTTTGTAGTGTGTCCCAGACCACTACAACAAATGAGATTTTTAATAGCATTAATTTATAGTGTTTTTTCATATTTGCTGTTGTATCTAACATTAAATCTCCCTCCACAGATTTCCGTGAAGACAAACCCTATGTTATAGCGTTTTTGCGTTTATACGTTTTAGAAAAAAAAATTCCACCAAAATCTCCCTCCACACATTTCCCTCCAACCCGACCAACCCTACCCAGCCCCGACCTCTCTGTCTCTCTCTTGCATCTGCCCCTAACCACCCCTCTCTGACCTCTCGCTCTCGATCTCTCTTTTGACATAGGGTTTGTCTTGGGTTAGTCGTTGTATCCTCCCTCGCTCTCGCCGTTTCCCCAGCCGAGTAGACCACATTCCACGTTCGTCCCTTTTCGCCGTCGAATGTCCCCGCCGTCCAGAGCTGAGAAGACCACGTTCGTCCCTTTTCATTTGTCTCTTGCCGTCGACTGTCTCCGTCTCCCCGTCCGATCGAGCCGAGCAGACCACCCTTCGTCCCTTTTCACTTCTCTTTGCCGTCCACTGTCCATCGTTCATCCTGTTTCGTTGGATTAGGTAAGGGGACTCATTTTTTAAGATCTATTGCAGATTTTCGTTAGATGCTAATTTTTGTGTGAAATGGACAGATTATGCAACGGCAGAAAGATGAGCTCTGTATGCACCACCGGTATATATGGTCAATCCTCGTGTCTGCTATGTCATTAGCTATTTCAAATTCGATTTACATGATTAGTTGCAATGGTTTTTACAAAGTACACATACGTATATGCATATATACCTCGGTTTTACCTGTGTACATGTATTAATATGTTCTTGGTGTTCTTTTGTGCTAGATGCAGGTATGGTGCTGCATCACCTTGGATTTAGCCATGTCACCACTATTGAACCTGGGTCTATTCTCTGGTGTACAACATCACCTTGGATTTAATCAGGTCTATTTCTTGGACTTAACTATAATGTGGTCGTTGTAGCCTAGCTCAAGTCTAATTTCTTCTCCATTGAACACTAGAGTCACGTGCTCCCCTTGTGAGCTGATACTGATGCATCGGTTGCATTTAATGAATGGAGTTCTATCTTTATGCTCTTATCATTTCAAGATTTCTGACTTGCAAACCTTATATGGGTAGAATGCTGAACACACGAGCCAATGGCCAAGGAAACAGAGAATGATACGACCAAGTAAGCGAGCTTCGTGAAATGGTAAGGATGTTGGTCGGAATGATCCAAGACTAGTAAGAGACCATCCTCTAGTACTGCAACCAACAGGAGCTAGTCGTCGAACCCCCACCGGTCCTCGATGAAGAAGAAATTGTACAGCCCGCTCAGTGAGCTTCCAATCTAGCAGTCGTAAAAGAGTCCCTCAAACTAAAACCCCGACTTTCAAAGGAGGTATGGATCCAGTCAAGATTAGTGGATGGATTGCTGAATTGGAGAAGAATTTCTGACTCCTCCAGTGTTCGGATGAACAAAAGTTAGAAATTGGATCCTACTTACTGATCGGAGAGGCGAGTAGGTGGTGGAACCTAGAAACCACCATGGAAGTCGAAATAACTTGGGCAATATTCTTGAAAATATTTAAGAAGAAATTTATGCCGAGGGCAATGCAGAATGCCAAGCGCCTGGAATTCGAGAACCTTAAGTAGTGTGGAACCATAAAGGTAGCTGAGTATGAAGCAGAATTCACCAACCTATCAGACAATGTACCATATCTCGTGGCCACAAAGGAAATCAAAGCTCGACATTTCAAGGATGGGCTCAAGCACGAGATTCGGAGGTTGGTACGACCTCTCCAGTTACCCTCATATACAGATGTCCTTGATAGGGCAATCCTGGTAGAGAAAGAAGTGGACGAGACTCGATGTTACCACGAGAGGAAGAGACAGAACCAGAATCCAGGAAGATCAAGCCATCCCAAGAGGGCTAATTTTGGAACAAATCAAAGAGGAAGAAATGAGAACCAAAGAGGGCCAATGCCACCATGCCCGACTTGCGGGAAGATGCACTAGGGAGAATGTCGCTTAGCAATACAAGTAACATGTTATGGATTAGGACAGAAGGGACAACAAGCAAGACTGCCCAAATCCGACTACGAGAGCAAACATTGTATCAGTTAGGCCCCCCAGAATCAATCCATAAGGGAACCGCAACAACGACAACAATCATAGGCAAGGACGAGCATTTGCTCTTGTTTCAGAAGACCCTAGAAATGATGAAGGAGTCATAGCAGGTAGAATCCGTGTTTGCAATATCCCTACCTGTGCTCTGTTTGATTATGGATCAATACATTCATTTATTTCTAGGACTTACACTGAAAAGATTCAAAGAAGTTCTAAACCATTGGGGTACAATGTGCTAGTATCTCAACCCATGAGCAAAAATGTTTTGTGTTCCTCAGTTTATAAAAATTACAATGCCTACATCGGGGGAGTATAAATTCCCCTAGACCTGATCCCCTAGAAATGACACACTTCGATGTCATCATCGGCATGGACTGGTTCTCCATGTCCCATGCCAAGATTGACAATGCTGAAAAATCCACCACCTTTGTACAATCTGAAGGTGAGGAGTCAAAGCTCGAGGGTGAAAAAGTTGTCACCCCCATGCTTTGTGTCTGTAGCAAAAGCCTGACGACTTTTGCAGAAAGGCTACCGAGGCTAGCTCTGTAGCATCTCGACAACCCCGATGAAGGACCCTTCAACCGTCGATATTCCAGTGGTTCGTGACTTCCCAGAAGTATTTCCAGAGGAGTTACCAGGAATGCCTGTCAATCGAGAAATAGAGTTTTCAATTGAAGTCGCACTAGGAACGCAACCAATTTCAAAAATGTCCTATCGTATGACACCAACAGAATTGAAGGAATTAAAAACGCAGTTGCAAGAGCTGATTGAAAAACGTTTTATTCGACCCAGTTTATCACCCTGGAGAGTCCCAATCTTATTCGTCAAAATAAAAGATGGAACTATGCGATTATGTATCGACTACCGAGAGTTGAACAAAGTCACCATCAAGAATTAGTACCCGCTATACGAGATAGACGACTTATTCGACCAACAACAAGGAGTCCATGTTTTCTCGAAGATCAACCTTCGGTCGGGATATCACCAACTCAAAGTCAAAACCGAATATGTGGAGAAGATGGCCTTTCGTATGTGATATGGCCACTACGAATTTCTGGTCATGCCTTTCGGAGTAACGAACACCCCAGTAGCATTCATGGACCTCATGAACCGAATCATTGTTGACTACCTTGATGACTTCGTGATTGTATTCATCGACGACATTCTCATCTACTCGAATAATGAAGAGCAACAAGCCACCTATTTGTCAATGGTCCTACAAACCTTGAAGGAGAAAAGGATGTATGCAAAATTCAGCAAATGTGAATTATGGCTCAAGAATGTTAATTTCCTTGGTAACATCATCGTCGAATGCGGAATTTCGGTAGATCCTCAAACGATCGAAGTTATCATCGACTGCCTAGTACCAACATAAGTAACAGAAGTCCACAACTTTTTAGGACTCACTGGCTACTACCGACATTTTGTTCTAGACTTCTCTAAAATCCCAACACTCATAATGGAGCTGACACGCAAAAGATAACCGTTTATATGGACCAAAGGACGAGAGGAATATTTTCAAGAATTGAAGAAGAGACTTACAATGGCACCAGTTCTGACTCTACCCAACGGATAAGAAGGCTTCACAGTTTTTAGCGACACTTCGCACAAAGGACTGGGATGTGTTCTAATGCAGCATGAGAAAGTACTCGCATATGCCTCACGACAAATAAAGTCTCATGAAAATAATTATCCCACACATGACCTAGAACTCACTGCAGTAATATTCAAACTCAAAATTTTGTGCCACTACCTTTATGGAGTTTCATTTGACATTTTCACCGACAATAAGAGCTTGAAGTACGTCTTCACCCAGAAGGAGTTAAACCTTAAACAACGCTGATGGTTGGAATTCATGAAGGACTACGACCTCAACATTCAATACCACTTTGAGAAAGCGAACGTAGTGGCTGACGCTCTAAGTCGAAAGTAAAATAGAAAAATAGATCACCCTTACCTAACATATCTAGCAACGATCATTGATGAACCTTCTATCATGCAAGAAGTCAAATCCTTACAAGAGAATGATCCAAAGTTAAGGAAGATCCTAAAAGATGCCCAAAACAAACCAGGAGATGAATTCACTATCTCAGAAGGCATCCTCAAATTTCAAAACTGAACTTGCATGCGCAACGACGAACGAATCAAACATAAGATCATGGACGAAGGCCACAAGTTAAAGTTCGTAATGCATCTAGGTCAAGCAAATATTATCAAGATCTCAAGAAATCCTATTAGTGGATGGGAATGAAACGAGACATCGTTAATTATGTTAACCGATACCTAGAGTATCAGCAAGTTAAGGAAATTCGGGAGAAGCCAGCAGGACTACTCCAACCTCTACCGATATCAAAATAGAAATGAGAGGACATCGCGATGGACTAAGTGTGGTATTTCCCAGATAAATCAAAAGTAACCACGTAATTTGGGTCATGGTTGATCGTCTGACCAAATCCGTGCAGTTTATTACAATCAAGAACACCTACTCGGTGGACCAAATGAAGGTGTCACCAATTGAAGGAGTCATTCTATTTGGGAAAAGAGGATAGCTGAACCTTCGGTATGTCGGACCATTCAAGATCCTTGAAAGAATTGAGCAAGTAGCTTATCGATTAGCCTTGATACCGGAATTAGCCAACATTCACAATGTATTCCACATATCGATGCTTCAGAAATATATATCAGACCGACACATGTCTTGGTCCAACCACCTATCGAGATGGAGAAGAACCTGTCCTACGAAGAGCGGCCGATGAAAATTATGGACTAGCAAGAAAATCAACTCAGAAATAACCAATCCGAAAATGAAGCCACGTGGGAGAAAGAGAGCGATATGCGTCACAAGTATCCATAATTGTTCAATTAATGTATAACCTTGTTTCTTTTGAATACATCTTGACCGCTTACTAGTTCACCCAAGTTTGGGGACCAAATTTTTTTTTGAGTGGGGAGAATGTGAGGCCCCAACCCGGTAAAATATGCCTAAAATGTGACTATTGAATGGAATTATATTTGGGGAAAATTTGGAGATTTTTGGGGAAATTATTTAGGGTCCAATATGACATTAAAATAAATTTTGGGGTGTAAATTAAAAGAAATAAATGAAATAAGGGTGAAAGTGTTGAAATTAGAAGACCAGACAACAGTTGGGCGGCTAAAGCTGCATAAAGAAGCCGCAAAACCCGCGAAAACGCTGGTCTATTAGGTGGCGAAACAGCTTTCGGCTGTGTCAGGCGGTCGCTCATTAGTTGGGTGGGCGACGACTTGACAGTCCAATCAAAGCATTAATGAGGCCCATTTTCATCATATATAAGCCTTCTTTTGGCATTCATTTCGACTCACCTAACTCCCAGAGCATTCATAACTCTCCTCCATCCAAACTATTTTCTGATCAATTTTTCATCCGGCTAGTTAAGTGCTCGGCAATTGTCTTTGAAGCAACCCTTTTGTTCATACCCAACTAGGCCAACCCTTCGACCAACCTTCCAATGTTCGAAAAGAACCTTTCCAGAATAGTTGGTCTCCATCCTATTCGACAAACACCCTTCAGATCATTAGAGCTCACTTGTTGTCCAAAAGTTAGACCTTCGGACTCTAACACTTCAGCTAAAGTAAAACGCTTCCCTATTTAAATAAATTAATAATTGTTCTTCGGCAGACCTCTTTGAGGCCCTACCACTTGTACTCGTATCTTTTTCTCTGTGCGACAAGCCACATTCAGCTTGACAAGGCCATTGTCCAAATCGCCTGACATAGTCGCACACCCAAATGGGAGACCAAAGCTCCTATGACCCTTGAATGGTGTGGTTAGCTCGACAGAGCCTTATTCCAGTTCGGCAAAGTTCCTTTCAGCTCGGCCCAATACTTAGAGCAATAAAACCCTTGTTTTCGACCTCTCTGGTAGCTAGAGCACTTGTGCTCGGCTAGAGGCATCCGTTTTTTGGCCTAGAGTTATTCTGTGCTTGACTAAACATTGGATTGAGTGGACTCTTGGCCCAAACACTTATAAACACATTTCGACTCATTTTGACCAATCAAACTTCTGGAACACTTGGTCTCACACTCCTATTGTGCTCGGTTGCTCGGCAAAAAGCCAGTCGGCAAAGTCTTGAAATGTCCTATATGACAGTGCTTGTTCTATTCGACAGTGGTATAGTCTCCTTCTAAGTGACCTTCTGACCTATTTTGTGCTCAACCACCGAACCATTAATGCATCCGTGTTTGGCCTATTTCTATGCTCAGTCCAGTGTTCATTAGAAGCCTTATATGCCAACCTAGTTCGGCTAGTGTTATGTTCAGACAAAGAAGTCATCGGCTCTGTTCGAGAAGTAATCCTTGGGCTTATCATAGCAAGTCTGTATGCCCTCTAGCCAGAGAGCTCGGTAAGCTATGTTCAGCAGTAAGCCTAAGAACATCTCGACAATACTAAAATATGAAAGAAAAGAAAATGATAGATTTTGTAATTGATGTGCCAGATTTGGGCTTGGGCAATACTTGAGGAAAAAGACTTAACGGCAAGAAATCCAACTAAAATCAGGTGAATCTCTTTATATGCCTTGTTACTCGTACGGTTTATTAAGCATGTTGAACATTTGAGAAAATGTGTGTTTCTTGTTAATGAGCATCCAACGATATTATGATTGACTCTAAAATAAAAGCAACATGCACATTCTTTTATTATCATAGATTGACAGCCCAGAAAACTTTTAATATGATTGAGCAGAATGAATTGTGACGCAGGAGCTCGGACGTCAGTGGCTACATCTAAAACTGGTAGGGCAGGGGTAATAAGGATGGAATCATGACCAGGTGATCATTGGGTGATATCACACCCTCTCTATATATACATGATTTTCATAGGGTCGCTCCCTAGAGATAACTGGTACCGTGAAGATCAAAATATGCTAGAATATCTACAAAAATAAGCTATGCGCTGAAGGACCTAAGGTGAAGGTCATAGACTTGATTTGACTACGATTTGAGGCCAATGATCCCTGATTACAATCACATGCTAATAAGCCACATGACTACTATATTGAGAAAAAAGAAATGGATTTTTTCACTGATATTGTTTATCCATGGAAACTAGTAACTCTGGCATGTCTTGATTCACTCTAGCATAATGCTTATGTGTTTTCTCTAAAACTTTTCAGCAGGACTTGAGGATGCTTAACTTGGAGGCTTAAGGATTGTCACTTTTATCGCACCCTCTTATTTGTAAAGGTCATTATGAGCCTCAACCATTGTAAAAGAAGAATTATGGGTAATGAAATCTTTTTTATATACTTTTGGGTTTTTTGTTTAATGCTCTCGCATTTATTATTTTATGATGAAATTTCTTAACTTGTTAATCTAGGCCTTTGCGAGCTTGCTCGTTGGCCAGTCATGGCCCATTTTGGGTTGGGTCATGACAGAGAGTGAATTGGAGAATTTCGAGAGGTGAAAGACCATCACGACCAACTTTGTATTTCAGACGAGAAAAGGATGGCGATCGTGTAACACCCATGTCGGTAATCAAACTATTTTAATGAAAATATTTAATGTTTAGAATTATATAAATGATTTCATAGTATTTTTGCTGAGAAGTGTGTTAGCCATTTCAGTATATCAAAATAGTAATTGATGTTTTGAAATTTATTTTTGGGAATTTAAAGAATGAATATCCGCGTTGGTGAATGATAGTTGTGGTGGAAAGTTGAGCTTGGTACAAGTGGGAAGACAAATACCTCTGAGGTTCCCAATAGATAGTAATCTTCACCGTGTAAATGGTAGCAACGAGTCTGTTAGATATGTGTAATATATATACACGTATGTATTGTGTGTGTAAGAAGGTGAAATGTTGTTAATATAATTCTTTGTGTTCAATCATGATGTGAGTCTGTTAGTTATGCAACTTATATATGTGGGTGTGTGAGTTGAGTTTGGATATTATACACATTGTTGATATTGTTGCTTATCTTTAAGCATGTTAAGAGTTGTTGAATGTTGAAGCATGTTATAGAGGCTTATAATAGTTGTTGTGTATATTGTTGGCCGTATACGACGTGCTAAGCATCTATAATGTTATTATAAGGGCTATTGCTAGCATGAAATAATGGTATTATAAGGTATATTGCTAGCATGAGATAATGCAATTTATAAGGGCTCGATGGTTCAATTAGAGCTGAGAACTGGGCCGCCGTGGTCATGATATATGACATAATGTTCATGTCAAGTAGACGTGCTTGTATATAAGAGTTGGGCAATATAGCCATATATAAGAGGTGGGAAATATAGATGTGAATATGTATAATAGAAGTGTGTGTTTCATTCAGAAGTATGAGTTGGATTATTGTTGATTATCACATTATTAATGGAATGCATAATATTCATTTTTATTGATTATTGTTGTTGAGTTGAGATATTTATCGCTCTTGAGTATATATGTTTTGACATATTCAATATACTCATAGATTTTCTTGTTGTTTTTATGTTTCTTGGGAATCCAGATTAAGGAGCTCGGGTTCAGATCCACTACAGTATAGGTGGTGTGATGGGTCTTGTGTAATTGTGACGCACATGTGGTTTATGTTGATAAGTTTTGGTGGTTATATGAGAGTTCTGGTTGTTGTTGTTGTAAGAACTTGTTATTATGTATAATAAACTAGCGTACGACCCATGCCGATGGCACGGGTGACAGAATAGAAAGCGCAACCTAATACGTAAGAGTACTATAAAATTTCAAATATTAGTAGTGCCTTCGGCACTTGTAACTGTCTTGCACTGAAGAGGAAATTCCACATTGTACATATGATTCATTCCTAAATTCTTTCAATCGAATATCCAATGGAATTCTTCTAGAAATACCTTTTTGGATAAATAATCATTTCCTTTGGTTTCTAATTAATTCCCATTTAATTTTACAGATTCCCAAGCCTCTTCGAGATATGCTCGGAATAGGAATTGGAGGTGTTGGTGGATGTTCAGGTGATTGTCATGGTCATTCAGCAATCACATTTTAATTTATCACAAAATTCTATCCTAAATCCCCCTCTATTTTGATATGAAGGGTTTTCCCCCACCCAACATGCATTTTGATATGCAGTGCTGTGGTGGCTGGGCAAGATACAGATTTCGATATGCAAATTATATTGCAAATCGAAATGAGGTTCCATTGATCCCCTTCCTTGTGATGGTATTTCGAAATACACTTGGAGTGTATTTCGATATGTTGGTCTTCTGCCCCTCATCCAATTCTCTATATTTTGATATACACACTTTGTGTATATCAAAATTATAACACTCGTCTTAGAAAAATTCATAAATAATTTAGATTTAAGCAAGTTTAATTCCTGAAAATTATGCTTTGATCAAGTAAGCTACATGATTAGAATTGTTTTGATGCTTTTATGATCATCTATTGATCATATTTTGAGTTATTATGAGTTAGAATAATTTTAGAATGTTAGAACTTATACTCTCTGTTTTTTGGCTCAAGAATGTATTGTATTTCGATATAAGGTAGGTTCAATGGTGGTTATATTTTGAAATAAGTAGGTTCTGTGTCAAAACACATGCCTTATATATCGATATGTAGAGGGTTAAAGTTTTCTGCATATCGAAATGTGATGGCCTGTAACTTTGAAATCCATGATATATCAAAATGCGTAGTTCCTGTAACTTTCATATATCGATATAGGAAGCTTCTGTCCAGTATACCTTTTGTTGTATTTCGATATAGAAAGGGGTGGTTAAGAGAAGTATATCGAAATATAAAGTTACCATTCATTATCATTTTACATATATCAAAATATGAAGATGAAAAGCAAGTTACATATCGAAATATATGAAATACATGTGTCCAATGGAAATCAAACGGTAGAATTTGTATCGATGTGAGTAAATGCAAATGGTGGAAGGGGGATTATTCTCAATGCACATCCATTATGCTTAGGATTCTCAGAATACTCATGAGAGAATATTATACGGAGAGTAAGAGAGAGAAAAACACTTTGAGGTGAGTTTTGAAGAAATTGGTGCTCGAGTTTCAAATTAGATATTATTAAATCGATTCTACAAGTAAGTAAATATGAACTCTTGCTTATGTGTTCTTCAATTCACTCAATTTCTGGGTTTGGAAGTCATTTAGGTGTGAATCGGATTATTTTGATTGAAAGGTGGGTTTTGAAAGGAAATTGTGTTAGGGTTCATAATAAAGCTCGTGAATATGATTAATCGAGCAATGAGAACATAGTGTCCATAAATATGTAGTTTGATTTAATTAG
>NMUG010004063.1:0-14190 GCA_002855965.1 Monotropa hypopitys | reverse complement strand
AGATGGTAGCAAATGAAAAACTGAAACATCCCATTTACACTTATTTATAATGAAAAAGTGAAACATCCCAGAAATAACATTTTCAGCACATTAATAATCAAATATTTTAACAATCACAACATTAACATTCAAATATATTTTTTGCAGCACCCTTTTATGAAAAAATAACATCTGCAGAGTTCAATCATCCTTCAAAAATGCAATTTTTTTTATCTTAAGTAATAGAATGCAACATTCAACAACACAACGATCTACTGTCATCCAAAATCTACAAATTTACTATAAAAAAATAAGATCAAAATGTAAAAAAATACAACAGAATGTAGCATCAATAGTCAACTCTCCTTGTTTTGAAATATAGACGGACAATTGCTCGGGCCTAAAGGCATGGCACAACATATATTAAACACGACAAAGATTGAATGTGGAACACCTACATGGGAATTAAAAAAATTAATGATACAAACCAGTATTTCAACTTTTGAATATTGGATGAGAAACACCAATAAGTAAAAAATTTAGCAAATGACATCAAGAATGATGTATAAAAAATATTCTAGTCAAATTAGATTCTTTTTATGAAATTGAGTTACCTATACCAAGCAAAACAAAAATTACTTTCACATGCACCATTTACATTTTGCCACAATCAATTGTTCAAGCTATAATCTATTGCAATCATTTTTTAAGCTATACAAAAAAAGTCAACTATCAAACTCGTAAGAAAGAAGCAAGCTTGAAATTCATGCTTTTAACTCGATAAGAGCCCAGTAATTGCGAACCAATAAATCTACAAAGCCTAAAATTAATCATGTAGTTTTGAAAATGGTTGTGTTATAGTTTCTATAATGTATGCCAAAAAAAGAAAGTAAGACACCCATTTTATGTTAGTCTAACATTAGTCATGTACTACAAACTTATTCCAGAACAGAAATCGCCCAACCATTTCAAAAACATGTATACTACAAAGTAATTGCTAGTGACAGAACAGAAATCGCCCAACCTTACAATCCAAATATATGTATAATGAAAACAGAAAACTTGCAAATTAGTTGCTAGAGATGGTGACAATATTGAACAGTGTGCGAACATATTCTCTGTTATGTATACCTGATAGGTTGCGCTGAGCTAAGAGCTCAACACCAAGGATAAGACCTTAGGTCAGCCCTAAAGTTATAAGTCTCCTGACCTAACCGTGAGGACCTCAGGCTGGGTATAACGAAAGTGCATCTTTCTCGCCCGCGTATTATTTGAACTGGAAGGTCTGCGGGCTTTTTTTTTTTGAAAAGCACAAAATTTTATTAAATAGATGAATAATAATTACATGTCCCCCATTGGAAAGCAGCAAAGTAAAAGACCAACACTATGCAAACCCAGGCAAAAATACCCACACCTAAAATGATACCCCCACCAACTACCAATGAACAAGTAAATGAAGGCTACCTAATCCTTCCAGTAACCCAGCTGAATCCCATCACTACAATAGAAGTAACCCGCCCACTTCTCCCCCTGTCAAAGCCCAAACCTCACCTGGAAACTCCCAATGCAAATCCATCCGACAAGCTCCTTCCAACGCGATGAGCTACCAAAAAAATTTTTCTTCGATCATCCCCCCATTTTCTTCCACCGCCAGCTGATAGCCCCTTTAGCCTCGAACCATTGAAACCCACTCGAAGAAGAAGCTTAGCACCTGATCCCAAAGCTGAGCCACAGATCTGGAATTGTTGTTGAAGATGCGATCGTTCCGGGACAACCACAAAGCCCAGATCACCACCGGGTAGAAAAGTGACCAGCCACTCTGACGGCCTGTAAACATCGGAGCACCTGACCAACTAACGTAGGAAGCTGCAAGAGATCTTGGGTGGGCCCAACAAATATTGAACCGAGCGTAGACAAACCTCCATAGCTGCGAAGCCACCTCACAGAGCAAGAAAAGATGATCCACCGATTCAGGTTCTGCACCACAAAATGAGCATTCCAGGTGAAGCGCATGAGCAGGCACTATCTTCCTTCGAGAAAGAAGGTCAGCTGTTGGTAAGGCCCCCTGCAGTGCCAGCCAAACACAGAGCTGAACTTTAGGGGGGATCTTTAGTTTCCAAATACAAACAAGACCCTCAACAGGTTGAGGGCAAGTATCAAGTAGAATACATAATCTCGTGTATATGTTGTTTGCGCTGAATGTGTTGATCGAAGTAGATTCCCACTCTACCTTATCATCCTCCCCCTCCTCTATACAAACCGCACTAATCTTAGCAAGGAAGGAATCCCAAGTTGCAGATTCCCTACTTAGAATAACCCTTCTGAACATAGAATGAATTACATTACCCTGACTTAGCTGAAAAACCTCCGCGACCGAGATATTTTGGTTATTGCATAACCTGAATAATCTTGGAAAAGATTGACTGAGTGGAAGACCATCCAACCAAGGGTGATGCCAGAATTTCACTCTAGAGCCTGACTTAACCACCCATCTAAAGCCCTGAGATAGCTCATTTGCTATTGAAGAGTTTCTTGACACAGCTGAAATAGAAGACCAAATCGGGGAAGCTTTAGGACTATAAGGGATTGAAGGCCACGATAAGACCCCTTGCTGCGGGTATAAACTGTCAATAACAGTTGCCCATTTAGAATCTTTTGCCAGGTGATAATTCTCTCACCATTTACACAGAAGGGCTTCATTCTGAAGACCAATCTTGCGAATACCCAGCCCTCCCCTTTGTTTAGGCCGCGATAGTACTGACCATTTGAGTAGGCAAATCGATTTGGACCTAGTACTCCCAGACCACAGGAAATTCCTCTAAAGTTTTTCAATTTTTTTGCCACCATTTTAGGTATCTTGAATAAGGACATATAGTAAAGTGGTAAACTTGCAAAAGCTTGGATTTCCAACTTGCTAGCCTCGCTGAGATTTTATCCACAATAGGATTCCAAGTCTGAATACGACCGGGCTTAGCTCCTAGCGGTATCCCAAGATATTTAGCCGGTAGAGATCCTAGTTTACATCCCATTACAGATGCCCAGTGCGCGGCCAAACCTTGTTTATCACATGGCATAAACAAGGCTGTCTTATTATAGTTGATCTTCAACCCAGACATTAATGAAAAACAGCGTAGAATCCGCTTGATATTCTTAAGCTCAGCCTCCTCCCCTTTACAAAAAATTACCACATCATCGACATATTGAAGATGAGTAATAAGTAAATCATTTACTCCCACTTTTATGCCTTCGATTACACCTGCTGCCGTAGCCCTTTCCAACAGTATATTCAGACCCTCTACCGCAATTAGGAAGAGAAAGGGAGATAACGGGTCTCCTTGCCTGAGACCTTTTTCAAGTTTGAATTGAGGCCCAGGGGATCCATTAATCAAAATAGAAGTAGAAGCCGAAGAGACGCACTCTTTCACCCAATTACACCATAATTCCCCAAATCCCATGAGCACCATCATATTGATCAGGTAATTCCAATTGACATTGTCAAATGCCTTTTGGAAATCGATTTTAAGCAAAACTCCCGGCCTCCCTTTACGTTTCCAGGAGTGTATAATCTCATTAGTAATTAGCACACCATCAAGAATGCTTCGCCCTTTTATGAAGCCTGATTGATTGTTACTAATTATTGAAGGAGTGACCAACTTTACCTCGAGGAAAGACATTTAGCCAGAATTTTGTAAATACACCCCAATAGGCTTATTGGCCTAAAATCCGAAAAGGCTAACGGACATGATAGCTTTGGAATCAAAGCCACAAATGATTTATTTAGGCCCCTATTTAATTTTGAATTGGAATGAAATTCAGCAACAAACCTAGTCACCATATCGCCAATGAAAGGCCAAGCTTTTCTTATGAAAGAAAAGTTGAAGCCGTCGGGACCAGGACTTTTAGAAACATTACAAGCTTTCATAGCCTGAAAAATCTCCTCAGGCCTGAACTCTGCTTGAAGCATCTGCACTTGGTCTAAAGATAGAGTTTTTTGAATTGAGCCTAGTAGTTTTGGCCTACTAATAAACTCTTCATGACATACCTTTGAGAAGTATTTCCACGCTTGCTCCTTTATAGCCTCTGGTTTAGAATGCCAACTGCCACTTGCCCAAATCTGACCAATCTGATTTCTGTGCTCATTGCGCTTAGCCACCGAGTGAAAGAACTTAGTGTTCTTATCACCCAGTTTAAGCCAACAGGCCCTTGATTTGTGCCTCCATATCTCCTCTTCTTTATGCCTCCATGAACTAAGAGAATTCCTTAACTCTTTCAGTTTATTACCCAATAAGCAGTCATTATGTGCAATCTCTTCCTCCAATTCCAGAGCATGAATGTCCTCTTCCAAGCTTTTAATAGTTTGATTCATAGCCCCAAATATAGATTTGCTCCACCTTTTAATCGCCTCCTTCATAAGTTTCATACCAAATTGAATTTGGCAACCGGCCCATTTGTGCGAACTACGACTTTCCCAAGCCTCCTTAGCTATAATTAGACATTGAGGATCAGATAACCAGACATCAAAGAACCTGAAAGGTCTTGGGCCCCAGTCTTTATGATCATAGGATAGAAGGATGGGACAGTGGTCAGATACAGATTTCTTTAATCCCCACTGAGAAATGATTTTATCCCCTAGCCAATCTTTAGTGACCAAGAAGCGGTCCAGTCTGCTCAATGCATTATTGGATCTGTTATTTGCCCAGGTGAACCTCCTTCCCTGGAGAGGCAAATCTAGAAATTCATTATTATCAACAAAAGCCCGAAAATTCCTCATACTTCTGCGCAACCTTATACAGCCCTTCCGTTCTTCCAAATTTAACACTTCATTAAAATCCCCACCCATAATCCACGCTTCACTTGATAGAGATTTTTGCTGGGATAGATTCTGCCATAGTTGAGCCCTCAAAGACTCGTCGTTAGGAGCATAGATGTTGGCCCAATAACCCAGCACACCATTGAAAACCCCTTTTAGAATTATGTAATATCTGTTGGACAGCCGCGAAGAGACTTGAAATTTTGATTTATTCCAAATCGACAACAAGCCTCCTGAGTTTCCCAGTGATGGGGAAAACTCAAAAGCTGACTCAGAGGTACCCCACAAATAATCTACCTCCTGTTGGGAGATACACATAATTTTACTTTCTTGAATAAGTATTAAATCCGGCTTTTTTCCTTGATTAGCATTTTTAAGATCCTCCTCTTCGAAGAATTACCCAGCCCTCTTATATTCCAAGAAATAATTAACATAACAAGTGAGACCAGCAATATCCACCGCATCATGAAGATCTTAATCATCAACCTCCACTCTATCTCCATCCTCTTGATTTTCCAGTCCCTCCTCCCTGATGGACTTCTCAATCTGAGCATCAGGAACATTACTAAGATCCACACCCAGCGTGATGGCCATAGTTCTAGTGCCTGCAATCTCATTCCTTACTGGGCTGTGAACTTCCAATGATAGTGCTTCATTTGATAAATGTGAACCATCAACCTCCAGAGAGTCTTGGACAATAGACAGAACAGGGCTTATATAACCCGAACAGGTTAAAGTGGCTTCAGAAAATTGAGCTTGGGTAGAATTAAAATTACTCGGTCCAGCTTGGTCCACGCCCAAGCCCACATTAGAATTATTAATATGGTAAGTAGGGTTTTGCTCCAGCTGTCCACATAAGTTGAGAGCCTCCAATGTGAAAGACCCAGGGCATGCAACCTCCCTATTAAAGGAAAAGTCAGCTCTGGTATTACTATCCTCCTCAGCAATGTGATTTCCATTTTCGTGTAAGTTCTGACCAGACTGCTCTACATCCTTCCTAGTCTCATTAAACCTCTCCCTGCCTCCTCCTTCTGCTTCCGAGATCAACTCCGGACGAACAACGGCCGCCGGAACACCTGCCGAAGATAATGAGCTTTTGAACCAAGGACAAATAGCTCCCTTCCATCCTCTTGGCGAGCTTATTTCAGTCACTCTAACATCAAAACTGCCATCAGTTGTCTCCAGAGTGAACACTTCCTTGATGTTCTCCCACTCTGAAGAGATGAACAGCTTTGCAGCCTCGTAACTTTTCTCGTTGATAGTAGCTTCATCAGTTGACAGTAAGGAACCCCAAGCTGAGGCTATGGCCATGAAGGTATTCATATTCCAAGCCGAAATTGGAATTCCAATGCACTCTATCCAAACCAGTCTCTCTTTGAAGACTAGCTCACCATCCCATTCCGAACTTGACTCAAACCAACTCTTACCCTCCTCTGCCAAAATCCAATTTGCTCTATCCTGAATAGTCTGAAATATCACCAGCATTTTTCTTCCCCCTATATGTCTCACATCTTGAATCCCCTGATAAAGGCTCATTAAAGAATCTCTAACCTCTCCCGGATTAAAGGACAACAACAAATTTGCAACCACGCTTCTCTGCAACCATTTTTTGCAATAAGCCGTACCTCTGATCCTTCTATGGCCAATAACACTCTGTTTTTCAGCAACCTGCTTGGAAGTCACTGCCTGAGCATATGACATTTTCTGAACCCCAATGTCCTGGTGTGCCTTCCCAAGACTTGCCATACTTCTGAGATGATTCGAATTAGAGTGCCCCTTCAAATCTGGCTGTTGCTTACCAAACTTGGCTAGTCCCACCGAGATCATAGAATCGTCCACCCACAGTCCATTAGTTCTCCTAGACGCTTCCTTAGCCTCTCCCACATTTGAAAACCGCACAAATCCAAACTTCGATCCAGAGCTTTTGGAAAGTTTGTTAGGGATATATACATCTCTAATCTCACCAAAGTGAGAGAAAATGGTATATAGCTTTTGGGGAGTGAAGTAGGCAATCTATCAACAAACAGTGTTACCGACTGGTTATCCCTATGGGGATCAAACTTCTTTCTGCTCCTGGAATACAAGACTGGGTTCCAACCCCGCCCTATGTTGTGATGGTGTATTATTTATACAAATATAACATTTATAAAATGATTTTAGAATTCCTTGAATTATAGCTTAAATGATTAAATCCTTATTTAAATCAAGGAATTGTGAATGATGAGCTTAATTGTTCTATCACTCTCATCTTTAAGTCCAAGAGATTGCTCTTCATGATTTAAATCTTGCTAAATTCTCTTAGGACTATTTGAAATTGATTTAAAGTCCCTTAGACTTGTTTTCATCTTTAAAATATTTTTCTAAGGACTTTAAAGTTTATAAAATTTATGATATAAATATTCTACATGGTATTATTGTCAAAATGGAAACTTATATAAATCATAAATTTTGAATAAAACGTTTTTATTAACTTCCCAAAGTCTCGTGGGCCTTAATCTCAAGTTTTTCCAATATTTCAATAACCGGTATGGAAACCGGCATACCTCCCGGTATGCTGGCCGGCACACCGGTTCCATACTGGATTTGAGCCAAAATGAGCAGTATGTTTGGTAAAAATGAAGGAACATTTTTTGTACTAACCGGCACACCAGCCGGTATGCCGTCCGGCATACCGGTCCCCTACCAGTTGCCTACCGGCCTTTGTATTTTGGTGCATATTTGAATTTTAAGTTCAAAAATATTACCACTATGCCCTTACAACGGCTACAATGGCTATATTGAGATTGAATGCTATTTAAAGGGTACCAAAGACTTGGAAAAAGCTCTTACAACTCCCACAAGCCTCCATACATACTAGAAGCTCTCAAAGTTCATTCTCTCTCTCTCTTTCAAGCTCCATTGTCATACTTTTCTATTGAGGCACAAATTGTGATAGTTGTAGGAATTCAATTATTATATCTTGTAAGCCTACTTTGTAAGGAGAATCTACCACTCCATTAGTTCTTGTATACCTCACTTATTTGAAGACCAAAGAAGTTGTTCTTTGGCATTGAAGGAAGGTGGGAGCCACCTTAGGAAGGAGCTCAAAATTATAAGGGTTAGACAACTACCCAGAAGTTGTAAAGGGTTTGTCTACCACCCGAAGGTTGAATAGATAGTAGAACTCTCACTACATTAGTGAGAGAAGTGGATGTATAGTTGGAGATTGGATCCTCCAACCGAACCACTATAAAATCCTTGTCTCACTTTTTCTTTCTCTCTCACTTGTTTTATTTTCTTATCTCACAAAGCTTACTTAGATTAATTCTTGTTCATTGCCAAAATTAATATCATAGTTGCTTTAGCAATCTATTCATCAAGAACCAACACAAAACCAGAAACCACGACCTATTGGGACTAGTCCCCCAAGAACCTATGGTGTAACGAAAGGAGTTGGGTTGGTGCTTTGAGTAGATTAGTTCTTGAACTAATTGATATTAATCACTTAGCAACTTGTCTCTTTTATTGTCTAGTTCAAACCTGGGCATGTGCAAGCCAAATGCCCTCAATACAAATCGGGGTACAAAAAGGGATACAAGCAAGCCATGCTTGCCGCTTGGGATAATAGTGAAAGCGAAACCGACAATGAAGAAACCAAAGAAGTGACTAACCTTTGCTTATGGCCAAGGACTCAAATGAGGTATCTTCATACTTAGAACTTCAAAATTCTTTTGATTCCTTGATCATTGATTTTGAAAAATTGAAAAACAAACATCAAAATGCAAAAAATATTGCTAAGGATCTTTCAAAAGAACTTGGTGAAATCCTTGAGGAAAAAGCCTCACTTGAACTTGAAATAGCTTTATTGAAAAAAAAAACTCACTCTAAAGAAATTTTGAAATTTGAAGAAAATGAAAAGAAATTCAAACTTGAGATTGATGACTTGAAGAAGTCATTCAAACTTGAGATTGATGACTTGAAGATTTCTTTAGCAAGATTGACTTAAGGCCAACACAATTTAGATATTTTACTTGGAAAACAAAAAAGTCTCTTTTCACAAGGAGGGTTGTGGTTTCAACCCCAACAAGAAAGAAAATTTCTATAAAGACTTATTTTTTGAGAGACCTATTCTTGCTTGCCACTGTTGCAACAAGAAAGGTCATGTTTCATCTTCATGTCCCTTGAAAAGAAACTACTTTGGTTCAAACAAGGTAGTAAAACAAATATGGGTACCTAAGAATAAGTCTTTGGATTTTCGTGTATGAATACATTTCTACTATTTACAATCTTTATCAAATAAGCAATTATATTTATAGGCATTTATGATTCTCTACTAAGAGAGATTGATACTCAATTTAAATTGACCAACCTGAGTAATTTTGTGAATAAGGCCTCACCGATTAATCGGAGGCAAAAATCTAGATTCACCCTTTCTTTGAAAATAATTTTATAATTTTTAGCACATGAAGTGACAGACTGCTAGGACGAGTCGAACTGAATCTTCAAAGAAACTATTTCTTCGGAAGGCCGATTGTTGTGCAAACATTTGTTCTGACTTCATCGCTGCTCAGACATGTTCTGTGGTTTAGACTGACTTCGGAGAGTGTTTCTGTGTATGTGCGTTTTGTTGGCTTTTTCTTTATCCGTTTTTGCCGTAACTCTCTTTCGGGTTGATAGTTACACTGGATGCCTTTTGATTTTGTTCTGATTTTGCTATGGTCCCCTCCCGGGTTTTAACCGTACTGGACTGATCCATTTTTGCTGTAGCCCCCTCTCGGGTTTTCACTACACAGGATTTATAATCCCCTTTGTCTTGCCATGATTCCGTCTCAGGTTTTAACCACACAGGTTTTTTCCGATGTTGCCGTAGTTTTCCTTATTAGGTTTTAACTATGCCGGTTTTGATGATTCATTTTTTTTGAAAATGAATTGAATTTTACTTCGACAAGACAGAAACTTATTGGCCAAGCTCCGATGATTTTAAAATGAATATGAACACTTCCGTTATGAGGAGAGACTGAAGAGTTCAGAGAGAAATAGATAGAGATTTTTTATAGAATCCCCTTCTTATTTGTGTGAAGGGGTAGCGATTTGTCTTTGATCATCGTATAAACATGATGATGATAATAAATTTTTTTGGCATCACTCTTTTCAGATAAGAGGAGAAAAAGAAGTTTTTGCTGAAGCTTCGAAAGAGAGAGTGGAAGTGCTACTTCACTCGAATTTCATCGGATCAATTGAAAAGAAGATGTTGTCTTTATCGAACTTAGAATTGAATCATTTTTAGAAGAGCTGCTACTGATCAGTCATAGTAGAGCTTGATCATATCAAAGTTCAGAAGGAGTAGGAACTTGGGTCCATCCAGGATGACGGCTTCGGCTGATAGCTATTTGGCTACGATAGAGGGCCTTGATAGCTGGGGGAGAACTTCCTTTTTTGTGTCTTCCGTTGCGGCCTCCCTCGTGATACGGAGCGACGGGATTTGTATTTCTGGATTGAGAATGGCTTCATAGTCAGATACTAGGGAATACGGGATTGCCCCAGTAGAAGTTTTTGTAGATGTATGATAGGTCATGAACGTAAATGGAAACCTCTCATGCCAGTCCTGGTATGTATTTGTTATTTCGCAAATGATCTGCCTGATGTTTTTATTTGCTGCTTCTACCGATCCATTCATCTGTAAACGGTAGATGGTCGAATTCTGACTTTTGATTGAAGTAGTCGATGATGATTAATGTAAATTGATAGCTGCTGAATGCGAGACAGATCTATGTAGACTTTGGGCTCGGAGCCTTCTGATTTTCTGATGGATTTCTTCGCACTGTTTGTTGGCTTTTGATCAGATCCTAATCCGATTTGTTTTTGAAGTCGTCACTCGATGTGCTAAAATCTGCTTGATCGTTTCCAACTCGAAAGGATGAATGTTTGATTTGAAAATTTTTGATTTGTTCTTTATTTATCATTTTAGCAGAGAAGATAAATGAATGCTGGAGTACTTCCGACATTGTTACTGACAATGGGGTAAAATTTCGGTTATTTGAATTTCTTCTTGGGTATGTCGGAGCATTTGTAGAAAATGGACTTTGAGGTGCTGAATTCTGAAAGTTTTGATTTTGATATGGGTTTGGCAGGTTTTAATACACGCTCTGTGGCGGGTTCTGATATGCACCCTGTGGCGGATAATAGGGTTGTTGTTGCTGTTGGGGGTAACTTAGGTGCCCTGGTTGAAAAGATTACTGATTGCTGGGTTTTGGGCCCGACGTGACTGCTGAAATTTCATGCTCCTTGGCCTTCTTCCCGGGAGGCTTCTTGGCATATGATGCTGAAGTATCCCCCGACTTGGCATATGGATCGAGTATTTTGCCGGTCTTGACACCGTCCTCAATCATCTCCCCTTGTAGGATGATCTCATTAAAAGATCTCCCGATAGAGGTGCGGAATTTTTCATAGTATATCCCTTCGCACGTCTGTACGAACAAATGGACATACTCGGATTCGGTCAGAGGAGGATCGACTTGAGATGCATGGTTTTGCCATCGGAGGGCATATCTGCGGAAAGTCTCCTCTGGTTCTTGCCTCATACGGATGAGAAAGATGCAGTCGATAGCCATCTCTGTGTTGTGCCGATACTGGCGTACAAACTCTTGAGAGAGATCTGTCCAGGAACGAAGCGCTTCAGATCCAGGCGGGCGAACCATTGTGCGGCTACCCCGGTCAAACTGTGTTGAAACAGATGCATCATTAACTTTTCCGAGTCGGGGTAACCGCACAGCATCCCAGCGTAGAGGCGCAGATGTGTCATGGATTCTCCGGTACCATTGTACTTAGAGAAATCCGAGATCTTGAATTTGGATGGCAAGATCATGTCCGGATAAAAACAAAGATCTTCGAAGCTGGTCGAAGTATAGGTATTTGGCCACTGGAGGGTTTTGAGTGCATCCTCCAGTTTTTGAACCTTCAGGGTCAGAGGTGCATCTTACCTTTTTACAGGGATCTCATCCAGGTGACTTTCTAAATCGTCCTGGGCATACTGGAAAGCAGGGAAAACTGGAATATGTTGTGGATGGACTGGTAGAGTAATGACTGTAGGGGCTGTAGAGAGTTCCCCGTTGTCAAGATTGGATTTGCAACTGGCACCGGTGGAGCGGACTGTGGTGCCTCTTGACCGTATGCTGCCCCAGTGTTGGGTGGCAGCGGATGCGGAGATGGTGAGTCGGCCCCAGTTGGCTGGATAGTAGGTGGGTTCTGAAGTTGAGTCATCAGAGTTTACATTAGGGCCTGTAGCTTTTCGACTGACTGACAGACGATAAGATGTTCCTCCCTGGACACTGTCTCTGGTTCTCGGGGAGTTTGATTATCCGTCTCATTGGCCATGGCTTTGGCGAGAGATTGTGTGATTCTCCTGTCTGTAATATCCAGATGAGCTGTGTTTGTACCTGCATGGCAACACTACGCTCGGATCAGTATATAAGGAAAATGTCTTTGAGGGTATTAGATATATACGGACTTCCTTTGAGATTTAAAATTCAAGACATGCCTCGGACATGGAGTCTGGAGGATAGTCTTAGATTTGTAAATTCTCAGAAGATTTTGAAATGACGAGTCCGTAATCTACTTTTGATCGATACCCCTAGAGACGTTGACGGTTTATAATGTCTAGCAGATATGTGCGTAAAGAAGAATGTCTTTGGGATAGCTGGAGACGTATTGTCACGCCCCGGATTTTCAAATAATTTTTTTTTGAAATGGAATAAAAGACTAACAATAATTTACATTTTCCAAACCACAAGCAAGGGGCCGTGAATTATAAAACATGCGGAAATAAACTAACAACAATCCTTTAATTCTATAAACTTGCTTCCAATAAAACCACATTACAACTCTTTAAAGAAAAAGGGGATGCCCGTAGGCTATAAGGGGGAAAGAAGGGGAAAACCGTAATAAATAAATGAACAACATGAGATGCTCCTCACACAAGGGAACTTGGAGCAAGCCTCAGCCCACTCCCCACTACAAGCTATCCAACCCTGCAAACCCTGCAAGGAACTGTAGGAAAAAGGTTAAGTCATAAAGACCCAGCAAATATGCGACTATCACCTGTATATGAAAATATGGTGGTTATGTGCAAGGTGGGTGAATCCTACAATGCAATCCCAAGCATGTTTCCCTTTACTCACACTCAAAGTCATCAAGTTCGACCTCAAGTCTACAAAGCCACACCATACTAGTCATACACATACTCGCGTCTATAGAGAAACCTCTAACCTTCGCATCGATCCAACTATCACAGCGGAAAGCCAAAACCTTCTATTTGACCAACCAAACCTCAACCGAAAAGCAGTTACCACCAAGTACCAAAACCACTACACAAGGGTCACCCTACGAATCTAATCCGATATAGCCACACGTAACTAATAGAAGATACTTATCCAAGAAGTTTACCACCACAATGTTCAAATGTTGCCTAGACAAGGCCAACCAATGGTTCCCACCGAAGTCCAATATCAACTAGTAGTTTGTTTCCAACTTAACCTCAAATCAAGGCATACCAATGTCACACACATTGGCCTAAACACAACGAATACTAATGTCACGACTTGGCTCCAAGCCTCAATCTATCCAATGCCACGAATTGGCTAAGTCCTCAACACTTGCTAAAGCCACGAGTTGGCTAGAACCATTGTTGATACCCAAATTTTGGCTCACCCCCCACAAGTTCAGAAATCAGCAAAACCGTCTTTTTCAGTATCCGAATGCATCTCCAGAATGTTCAGACTCGCCGCGAACATCACCGACGATACCCAAAAAAATGCAGTAACAGTGAACGAGCAGCGATGAAGTGTTGAGGAACATTTACCTGTCTCAGAATTTAAAATCGACACACCAATCCATAAAATTTCCGACGGACGGCACTGAAACCGCATCCGAAAAAGGAAGAATATCCGGAAAACGAGAAAAATTCTGCATCCACAGTCAGAATTTTATTGTCAGATGGAATATTGGCAGTACGACAGTTATCGTGAAGCAGGTATAAAAATTAAATCCGTCCGATTCAGATCCGGGATTTAATTAAAGATGAACGTCAATCCGGTCGGTTTTTCGCGCAACTGACTGACAGCCTCGGAAATCAGTGAACGGATTTTGTACGGACCTTATCTTCAAAGTTTGGTATTCCTAATGGAGCAGATTTTTCAGAAGCCGAGCAGTCCAAAAGGTGCACCTACCGCTTCTCACTTTATTTTCGGCATCGGCATCCGATCGCCGGGAATCCCCGGGATCGAGCAGAATCTCCCACGAGCATCCGAATTTCAGTTTCTGAATGGGAAGTTGAAGACGTTCTAATTATAAAGAGGACAGTGTGAAAACTAAATCCGTCTGATCCATATTCGGGATTTAAGTTAGGGCAGACGACAATCCGTTCG
>NMUG010004062.1:0-14191 GCA_002855965.1 Monotropa hypopitys | reverse complement strand
TTTAAATCTAATTTAAAATACGAACCGATATTCCAGAAATTCTTATTAAAATACGGGTTGCTACATATTGCATTTGTAAATGCATGAAAAAGGTTTTGGAAAGAAAATTCCCATTGGGCATGGTTTTGGAAAGAGATTTGGAAAGAGATATATATGGTGGTTATACTTGGAACGAAAGTTCTTGCAGACCATGCGTGGGACATGTGGTGGATACTCCATACAAAGTGGGAGATGCCCCAAGTTGATATTGTGCATGGGATGCACCGTGTGTGGGGAACACAACTATTGCCTATAGAAATAAATATTTTCAGAGTATGGGATGCTCAAATCTTTTGCAAAAGGGGTTGCGGTCCAAAGTATTATAAGTCTGGATTATACATGGGATGCATTGATTTTTGAAAAGGGAAAAGGGGTCTGCGAGTCCATGGTTTTGAAAGAGAGATGATTATGTCCTTGTTTAAGTCATTTGTATGAGATGCATCTTTCGTTTTCATATTGTTTTAAAGTACTTCATACTTATGCTTACCTTGCATCTGGAATTAGAAATGTTATATTCACACTCTGGTTTCCTTGTGTTTTTTATGCTTGGAAATCAGGTATTGACGAGTAGCGGTCCACTGCGAGGCTAGAGGTTGATGGCAAGGTAGAAGAAGAAGTGTTTTCTACCATGTGGTTATTTGTTGCTAATGTAGTTTGATGTAGCAGTAATTGAGGTTTGTAGAAGTTCCTTATGTTGACAAAGTACTTAGGTTTTATTTTACTTAGACTTGTGATGGAGAATCTTTGTTCGATGATAGTATTGTCACTTGTGTTTTAATTATAGCTTATTTAAAGAAAAATTTTATTCCACACTTCTTTAAATTTTTTTTTGAGTATGGGATGTTACAGAAGGGAGTTGTACGGTTCAAGGGGAAAGAAAAATTGGCGCCGAGGTATATCAGGCCTTATGAAATTGTTGGTAGAGTGGGGGCAATGGCTTATAGGTTGGCATTATTGATGGAGTTGTCTCGACTCCACAATGTTTTCCATGTGTCCATGCTTCTTAAGTATGTGAGTGACCCATCCCATGTATTGCAGGTTGAGATGCTAGAATTGAATGAAGATTTATCATATGAAGAGAAACTAGTGGAGATCTTGCACCACAAGGAGTAAGTCTTATGCTCAAAGGTGGTCCTATGGGGGAAAGTGTTGTGGCGGAATCATGGTGTCGAATAGGCTATGTGGGAAGGGGAGGATAGTATGCGGAAGGAGTATCCACATCTTTTTTCAGGTAATGTTTCATTTCGAGGACAAAATCTCTTATGGGGGTGACTAGTAATACCTGTCCATTTTTATTTCAATGAAAGAAATTATTTTAACGTGTTTGAATAAATCTTATAAATCAAGATGCTTGTTGGAAGGATTTTAGATCAGGTATTTGTAATTTATACATATTACATGTCTTAGTGAAACATGTCACGTGTATGATTAATTGTAAATATGGTCTTTGAGTTCATCTTTGGCATGGTTAAATCTAGATTGGGATAATATTTGAGGTTGTCAGCCCTTGTGGATTGGTGTAGATGTATAAGTTAATTTTGGAGCTTTATGAAAGATTTTCCGAGTTAGTAAAAAATTTAATTTTCTGCTTTAGATATCAATACTATCACTTGGAGTGAGATCGGTATCATATCCTGCTGTTTTCAAGAATTTTGTCTAAGAGGAGGCTAATATCGATATCATGAGTAGCATGATATTGGTATCTGGGTTTGTAAAGGATCTGAGGAGTTTGTCCAGTGGACTATGATACTGATATCTTCAATGTATCATGATATCGATATCTCGGAGTTATAGTTGTCTAGGTGGTTGAACAAAGGGATAGGATACTAGTATTCTAGTGTTGATGATATCGGTATCTGGGTTTGTTGGGATATTGGTATCATGAGAAGTTATGATATCAGTAACAGGTCTTTTTCAATTGTGGAGTGGGTTGATCAGAGTGTTAGTTTATCGATATGAGGGAGTCATGATATCGGTACCTAGTCTGTTGGTGAGAAATTTTATAACTTCGAAGATTAAGTGTTTTGAGGTCATTTTGGGCATTTTTATACAATTAGATGGTTTTAGTGTTGCCCTAATACGTATTAGGGTTAGACATGGTGTATTATCCACCATTCTAATCCCTCCATCTTAAATAGAGAGGCTCTAGAGATATATAGAGAGGGCCTGTTTTGGTGGTTTTCTCAATCTTTTGAAGAGTTTTGGGCTGATTTGAGGCGATTCTTGCTTGTAGAGACACTTACACCTGGTAAGATGCGTGTTTTACTCAATATTTTCTTGGATCCTTCTCTCTATTCCATGTTTTTGTTTGGAGGTTTCATGTATATACCCATGGGTGTGTGTATGTTGTGCATAGTGTGTGGATCTATGAATTTCATGAAAGGTTTTGCATGGATGGAAAGGATTTTTGCGAAATACTTTTGGATTCACATATATAATTGTAAAAGTTCTTCTTTTCTTGTAAGCATACGGGATTGATAGCATATTGGTATTAGATTAATTTCCTTATTGGGTTTTCACATGTGAAGTATAGATTTCTAATCATAATATGGTTTTTATGCATACATGTTGTTGGATTTAGAGATCTATGGTGAATGGCACTTGTATTGGTCATTTTTTATGAATTATTAGTCAATTTTCCATTCTATGGACTTATTTAGTTGTATTTTTTACAGGAACGATTGTGGAAAATAAGGAATCTTCAAAAAAATAGGGGCAAATTCATCCTAAGAGGCTTCAGTGAGTGTATGGGTATATTGCATGTTGACTGTACTTACATTGCATTAATTTTTATAGAAAGAGTAGTGTACTTGTGGAATTTTGTAAATTTGGCCTTTGGTATTTGTTGGGATAGTTGTTAATCGTCAATTGGGTATGAGGGAGCAATAGTTTCTTAAGATATGTTTCGGTAGTGGAGTACTTTATTATGGATGGAAGTGTGAGCTAAGAAGATTCAAGGGGTTAAAATGTTCAAGTGCAGTGAGTTTTGTCACAAGGCAACTCCATGTTCACAACGGAGCCAGACGTCAACAACAATTTCCAAGAACGGTGCAAGTGGAATAGTTAAAAGTGCAACAGGTATATATTTACTATTTTCATACATATTTACTTGAAAAAGTATTACATTATTCATGTACCCACCACCGTGTTAATTTTTGCAATTTCAAGAAAGTATGCACGTTATTCTAAACAATTTAGTAACCTCTGAGTTAAACGGGCACGAAATAGTAGTTCGTATATGCTAATGCTAAGTTGTAGTTGAGTACGTGGTAGAAATTTGATGGCCAGCTCTGGAATTTGTTTAAGCTGACTAAAAATTTAATTGGGTCGTCGATTCGAATTATTTCCATGGGAATGAAAAGAATAACAAGTGGGTTGAGAATTTTATCATTTGAGCATATAGGTGAAGGCGTGCGTGTAAGTCACGTTGAAAGTAATGTGCAAGAATGAGGAAAGTTGAATACTAAAGATAAGGAGAAAGTAATAAATCGAGTGTAAACATATGTGTGTGTTGGTCTAAGCATAATAAGAGTGTAACAAAAATGTGTGGCTTGTGTTATGCATATCATGTGTTATTATCAGGACATTGATGGAATCTATATCAGGCTATTGATTTCAGTGTTACATTAGACCATACTAGTAGTGATAGTCGAATACTTTAAAAATAAGTCTTGTTGTGAATTCAGATGATTTCTAATTTAAAAGTTATGGCGATTAGATGAATTCTATAATGGTATAAGTTGGTTTTGTCACCTATGTCATTGTCGAGAAAGGAAGGTATGTGTTCTCTTGGGGATATCCTTGTAGTGAGGGGGTCGTGATGAGTAGAGCATGGCTGATTTGCCTATATCAACTGGGGAGGAGTATGAGCAATACTTGGGTAATTGTTTATCAGAAATTGAAAGGAAAGAAGTTGTTGTAGTTAATTGCAGGTGAAGCCTTTGGTAATGTTGAGCGGTACTTTTGAGTTATCCTATCTTTAGTGAGAAGCATTGGCGTGAATCATAGAAGAAATCGGAATTTTGGTGGTGTATAAGAGGTTGGTATGTGTTTCCAAGGCAAAATCCTTGGGTTAGCAGATTTGCATTAGAGACTTTTAGAGACCTTTTCAGTTAAGTCACGTTTTGTGTAGATTAAGTGGGTAGTATGAGATTTGAGTTACTAAGAAAATAGTGGGAATGATTTTAAGAGGTTATAGAAAAGATTGATGTCTATATCAGTGTTGAAAAAGTGATTAGAGGAACTGTTGTTTGGGGATTTCTAGTGATTTCCTTAATAGAGAAGTGGTGACAAATGAGATTGGTTGTTTTTAAGTATGGGTTACAAACTTTCAAAGTTAAGGAAAATGGAGGTCAAGTTGTTTGGAGCGAGTGATGCTTTATTAGCTAGACTCAGTGTGGGATTGTGGTTCTTTTAGTAAAGCAAAAGAGGTCCTAGTTGGGATAATTACCGAGAGAAAGTTGTTAGTTTTCCTTTTGGTGTTGAGTTTACTTTTTGTAATCAAGATGATGAATTCTTAATGTTGAGGCTAGTGTGTTTTTGCCAAGAAGTATTAAACTAAAAGGGAGAGAATGGAAGTTTTGGTTAATTGAGCCTGAGGATTTGAAATCTGGAGGGTCAAGTTAATATATCTAAATTCTTATTTAGATTGGGAGATTTTTATCCTAAGATGTTCGTGGCATGTTTTTCTTAAGTTTAAGGATAACCTTGATTTTGATTGAACTGATGAGGATTGTTTGGCAGAGTTTGTATATTTTGTTTTTGTGGAAGCTTCGAGTGATTCGGATGGTTTAGTTGAATGATGGAAAGGTATGCATGCGCATAGTGGTACTCGTGTACGGAGCTGGAAAATTTAATCTCAAGTTATATAGAAGTTTAGAGTGTATGTATTATAGGTTTGTTATGGAACTTTGAAGTTTGGTATGTGTTTCAACTGTAGATTAATGGTCTATTGTAGAGGGTTAGTAGGATATTGGAGAATTTTGTGAGATTTCATGAAATTGTTGTTCGAAACTTTTGAGATGATTTTTTATTTTGAGTTAGGTGTGTGCGATATCAGTTACCAACATAATTTTAAGGTAGTTCTTTTAGGGAACTTCTATGGAAGAAAGTGTTTACTCATCATATGGATAGAAAAATGTTGTTAAGAGGCAATGGTAAGTTCGAGTTAGAGTCAACAATATCGTGGGGATCAAGCTTGTTCGGAGAGTGTTGATGTTGTCTAAGAATCTGTAAGGGAGTTGTTCTTATAATAATCGTTATGACTTGGAATTGAGATTAAGAACATAGTGTTCTTGTGGTGTCTCTACAGTTCATCATGTTGTTTCGTAAGGAAAAAGAAAATTGTATCTAGTTGGTTTGGGCATTATGAAGTCGTGTATTGGTTAAAGGAAAAATTTTGTATAGATTAATTAATCGGTGGAGAGGGTTGGATTACATTGATGGTTTCATTTTAGTGCTCCATAGGTTTGTGAGCATATCATTCTATATAATTGAGTTTGAGCTTTTGAGGTTGATAGAAGTTTGGCGGAGTGGTTAGCGTTTGGTAGGGTCTGGTTGAAGGAAAGTGAGGCATATTCTAGATGATTTCATGGGTGAAGGTTTTTTACTAAATCATATCATTGTGGAACTTGTAGAAAGTATATTAGAATTTTCTTCCGTGTAATTATTTTAAATTTTGGGGATGAAATTTTCTAAGGGGTAGAGTTGTAATACCCGTTTCACTTTATAAATTATTAAAAAACGATTCTAAAAACATTAGAATTTGTGTTGAAGGGTGAGGTGAGATTTAAAAGACTAATTAAGGGTCATTTGTGAATAAAAAGGAAGTTAGTGGTGTAATTGTTTATTGGGAGTGACAAAGAAGTAATAATTCATGACCATGCAGGGGCAATATGATCTTTATGGTATAAAAACTGATTAGGGTCAGATTTTGAGTTACATTGTGTATAGAGGAGTTATACTTTTGTATTAAGAAGAGATTAGAGAGAGACTAGGGAGATAGAAAGAGAGATTGTGAAGAATCCTTGGAGAAGACTTGAAATCAACCAAAACCTTGCAAGGAAGAAGCATTGGTGAGTAATTTATCTTCATCTTTGTGTTTAGTTTTATGCACAACTTCATTAGATGATAAGATTATGAAGTGATTAGGTTTTGATGATTTTTATAATTGATTTGTGGATTTTGATGATAGATCTATCGTATTTGATATATATAGGTGTTGTTGATGGTGTGAATCAAGTGGGAAGTGAGGTATGCTGTTAAGAAGTATAGATCTGAAGTTATTTGTGAGAAATATCGAGTGAGATTAAGTTTGGATTAAGAAATTTTTAAGTTTTTTCGAAGAGATTTTTCTCACTGTCGAAGTTTATCTAGGCGGTACCGGTCCCTTTTTGGGGAGAACCGGTTCCTTTTTCACATTAGGTTTGGTGGGTCAGGAGGGACCGATCCCTTTTTTGGGAGAACCGGTCCTAGTTTGAGCAGAGGGTTTTTGTCTCAGGAGAGACCGGTTCCGTTTTGGAGAGACCGGTTCCGTTTTGGAGAGACCGGTCCCTTTTTGATCAGTAAGCAGGTGGGAAAAAGGGAATTTTCCATTTTTTAAGGGAACAGGTCCCTTTTTGGTTTTTCTTGGGAAATGTTTGTAAGTTGTTTGTAACAAATTTGAGGTATTGGGAAGCTATATAAAGGGTGTTTAATGATTAATTAGAGTTATTTGAGCACACTAAATTTGATGGATGAGTGGGGTTGTTTTTGAATTCATATTTCATTTATCATGATTCAATATGTATGTTATTCAATTACATATTCATGGACTGATTTATTAGCCTTGTCTTGGCAGGGATTGAGGATGAAGAGCGTGTTATTCCCGAAAGGAATAAAGGGAAGCTTACCTAGTTGGTATCGGTGAGTGTATGTCTATGGTATTTTGAGAGTACTTGCTAAACTTTCAAAATACAGGTTTACTTGTATTCTTGTCTTTAGAAAGCATCTATCACATGTTTTGTACTCTAGATTGAGATTGAAATGAGATAGAAACAATTGATAGGTGCCTTAAAGCACCTATTTATAGGCCTTAACTTAGGAATTGTTAGTGCCGTAGCCGCGCTACTTGATGTTCTTTGCGTGTTTTTAGTGTTTTTTAGGAATAAAATGAATAAGCGACGTTTGTGCATACTTTGGAGACCTTTGGCAAAGTTCATGGCACTTGGGAAGTGAAGGTAAGCATGCTGGAAAGCAACCAAGGCATTCAGGAAGCAAATTGGAGCCTCAGGACCGACCTCGTCTGGACGAGCCTTGGGGAAGTTGCGGACGAGCATGCAGAAAGTCCAGGGAAGCTTCAGCACATCTTCGTCTGGATGAACAATCATATTTCATGATGACTATATTTGGAAGTTTACTTCCTGCAGACTACACGTTGGACGTGTGAGTGAGAATTATATAAAAATGGATGGGGTAATGCATGCTATATTATATATACGCATCTTGGAATGAAAGTTCTTGCAGACTACACGTTGGACGTGGGAGTGAGATTCTTCGAGTGATATACCCATTTTGGAGAGGGGTCATTCCCCAAATTGGTATCTTTATGATACTCTTGAGAGTGTGTTGGGCACGCGAACTATCACCTATAGTGATAGCTATTTTGAGAAAGAGGAAAGGAAAGATGTTTTAAAAAATGGTCCTCGGCCATATATATATAAATGTATGGGATGTATGGGGATTGGTGAATGAGTTTTAGGGGTTGGACCCTTGTACTTGCAAAGTTTAAATTTCTTGCATGTTTTTATTTAAACCTCTTGCAATTGTAAAATCAAAATATCATATTCACACTCTGGTTTTCTTGTGTTTTCTTGAATGCTTGAAAATTAGGTCTTTGGAGCTAGCGGTCCACTACATAGCTTGGAATGTTGGTATTGAAGCATAGCTTGGAATGTTGGCATTGACGCATAACTTGGATGGGCTTGGAACTCATTATGTGTGATGGAAGTGACTTGAGGGATTTTATTTCCTTTGTACTAGTTCTTTGTACCTTTCCCTGCTTAGTACATGTTTTTGAAACACGTGTAGTTCTCATGGTTGTGTTTGATTGAAGACCGAAGTCTTGGAATTTCTTTTAATACTTGATGCTAGTTTGGTGATTTAGAAACTTGCAAACTCTTGGGTTTTAAATGTTAAGAAAATTTTATGTTCCGCATAACTTAGTAGGATTTTTTCGTAAGAGATGTTACAAACGTGGTTTAACTTATTTTTCTCAAGAAAAAATTTCAATACCATCTTCCACTTACAAACTTTTCTCTCACTTAGGAACTATCACCCTTATTTGCACTTTTCTAAATTTTCTCCTCACATATTGCCTATGCTCTTCATTAGCAAAGGACTAATCCTAAACTTAATCGTACTCATAGTTAGATGCAAATCCCATTATAGTTCTCAACATTATACATCCACTCATGCAACTCCCCAATCATAATCTACTCTGATATCCCATCTCCAATGCATACCAAGCATATCCATTTCGATAAGTTTACTCTACTTTACATCTTTCCCTTCATATCACTTCTTAAAAAATCAACGCTTAGGGATCCACTCTTAGCAACCCATGGATACCCAACACAAGTGATCATATAACACTCGATCACTCACTCTTATCCACGTTTCTAATACTTTCAATTTTGCAATATGATCTCCTAACACATATACCTTGTCACACCCCGAAATTTCAAAGCATTTTTTTTTAAATGGAATAAAAGAAAGGTTTATTGTGAAACTATATTTACCAAACCACAAACAAGGGGCCGTGAATTGTAAAACATTACCCTTTAAAAACATTTACATAAACATGCGGAATTTGAACAACAACAACCATGAATTTGCTTGCAATAAAATAACATTACAATTCTTTAAGTAAAGGGGGATGCCCGTAGGCTACAAGGGGGAAAAGAGGGAAAAGTAATGTTGATACAAAATGAATTACATTAGCATGCTCCTCACCAAGGAAAATAGAGCAAGCCTAAGCCAACCCCGCTACGAGCAACCCAACCAAGCAAACCTGCAAAGGACTGTAGAAAAAGGTTGAGTCATAAAGACCCAGCAAATATGCACCTATCAAGTGCAAACGTAACTATGGTGACATGTGCAAGTGGTGTGAATTCCTATTATTCAATCCCAAGCATGACAATGTACTCACAACCTCAACACCACGATCAAGTCACTAACCAAGTCCAATTATAAGCCTAACCAAGACTTTCATCAACACAAGCGTACTAAGGGAAAACCCCACCATTGTCCTTCTCTCAAGCCAACTATCACGTAAATCACAATCCTTTCTCTTTACTAAGTATTTCCATCTACACGTTTAATCAACGCGTACTATCACAAGGGTCATAAGGACCAAGGATCTCAACTACGATTGCACGACATGGTGAATTATCACCATAACTAGGGAGGACGCTCCCAAGAACACAACCCATCTACACTAAGGCCCAAACCTTCCACTATCCACAAAGAACCATGCATTAGCCATGACTAATTCCACGACTTAGCCAAATATCCACAACGGGCTAATTCCACGACTTAGCCACATCACAATTCACCCACCCGTATAGTATCTGACTATCCTCTATATACGTATATATATAGGTACACAATGGTGAATTGATTATCTTGTTTAAATAGTGTGTTCGACTCCCGTCTTAACATCACTTTGAAACCATGTCACACGAGTCTCGGTCACCTCACTAAATAAGGACCGGCTTACCCCAAACGTGGACTACATTTTGAAAGGGTCACATGAGTCTCGAACCGTCCCACGAGTAAGGATCGGCCTACCCCAAACATGGACCATCATGTTGAAAACCAATTTGGAAAACCATTAAGCCCGGAATCGATTTAGAGTCTCCTTGACGAGAACAAGGATAGACTCACTCACGTCGAAGTGCCACGAGGGATGCACTATCATACGAGGTGTCACGAGGAATACACCATCACACACGAAGTGCCACGAGAGATGCACTATTTCACGAGGTGCCGCGAGGAATGCACCGAATACGAGGTGTCACGAGGGATACACCAACTCACAAAGTGTCATGAGGAATGCACTATCTAACAACAGTCAAGGGCCACATCGTTTGGCCTCCTACACCACATTCACAATTTGGTTATTTAAAGTTGGTTGATTAATAGGTGAATTGAGTAGATTTTTGAATGCTAATCAAAGAAGACGAATTCTCCAACAAGGGCAACGAGTTTGCCAACGAGGGACGAGTTCCCAAATCAATGGTGACGAATTCACCTAAATCATCCTATCACGAGTCTCGATAGCCTAGGGACAAGTTCCCTAGTATAGTGTGACGAATTTACACACAATCCCTATTCTCTTCACCAAGGCATTTCAACAAACACCTAATGCGCATAAGTGCACACAAGGGTCCTAGTCACCAAGGACACCTAGTTTATCATCTCAAGTTCTCGATCACGAGTCCAAGACCACACACAAGGGTCAATTCATCAAGGCCACACACTTAAGGACCTAAGCAAGGTCACCCAAATCTCTCCTAGACCATACACAAGGGCCTAACCAAGACTTGACAATTCTACGAAACCAAGACTTGTACTCGTAAGTCTATCGGACATTTTATCAAACACCTAGAGGGCCCAAGATCACCGCTTAATTCCACTAAATTTAACACCTAGGACCAAACCCCCAAATTCTCATCAAACTCTAATAATTCAATCATGAGTCCTAGACCTCAATTCACTATCACATAGTCCCACAATCATCAAGGATACTCTAATCCAATGCAAAGATGAGTTCAATTGTGTTTGATCAAACATGTCAAAATCTCATAATTTTCAAAACATGGGTTTTTATGAAAACCTTTGATTTTAATTGTATAAATCGATTTAGTGGCCTAACACAATTACATAAACACAAGATAGAGGCATATTTTGTCAAACATTAATCCCCAAACGCGTATTCAAACTCTTGTATCGACACAAAACTCTTCGGTTCTATCGCCATGGATTTTTCTGCAACAGACCTCAAATACCGGTATCTTGGTATTCCAAGATATCGGTATCTAAGGCAAAACCTTAGATACTCCTAAAGAAACCGGTTTCTGGCTCCCGGCTGCCAGAACTACCTCAGATACCGGTATCTGGCTAAGCCTAGGTACCGATATCTAGGGCCAGAATTTCTAAAATTTTTAATTCTTTTTATTTTTGATCCCAACTTTAATTTAAATCTTTTAAATAATTCCCAAACTTTATTTTAAATATTTTAATAATTCTATAAGCCTCCAAAATTTTTTTATAAACCTCAATTATTTAAGCCCAAATATTCTTAAACCTCAATTATAACCTTAATTTGAGATACATGTATTACAACTCTCCCCTCCTTAGGAAATTTCGTCCCGAAATTTAGATCACAGCTACTACACCTCCAAACTCCACATCTCACTCACTCGCTCTTCCAATTAAAAAAACTCCCCTCAACCCAAATAATCTCAAATCTCTCACCACACTTCCGCTGCGCACTCCTCCCCTTACTATTTTAACAATTCTCACTAAACTGATACTCAACTTACTAACTCCCATCATACTAACATTTTATTAATCTCCACCAAATCTGCCAATAAGGATATGAACTTACCGATTTTGCTATACTCTTTCTCAGATTTACACGACCTCTTGCCTTTAACATCTCTTGCTAAGTACAGCTCTAATCCTTTCTCGAAATTCATCTCGCAATCTGCTAATACCAACACCACGAAATAATATTTAGATATTAAAAACGACTAATTCGACTCAACAACACTCTATAGTCCCTAGTCCAGCTGACATGACACCACTTTGTCTACAGAACCTCTCAACCTAGGCTCTGATACCAAAACCTGTCAAACATTAATCCCCAAACGCGTATTCAAACTCTTGTATCGACACAAAACTCTTAGGTTCTATCGCCATGGATTTTTCTACAACAGACCTCAGATACCGGTATCTTGGTCTTCCAAGATATCGGTATCTAAGGCAAAACCTTAGATACTCCTAAAGAAACCGGTTTCTGGCTCCCGGCTGCCAGAACTACCTCAGATACCGGTATCTGGCTAAGCCTAGATACCGATATCTAGGGCCAGAATTTCTAAAATTTTTAATTCTTTTTATTTTTTATCCCAACTTTAATTTAAATCTTTTAAATAATTCACAAACTTTATTTTAAATATTTTAATAATTCTAAAAGCCTCCAAATTTTTTTTATAAACCTTAATTATTTAAGCCCAAATATTCTTAAACCCCCTTAATTTGAGATACAGGTATTACATATTTACCTCAAGCTCCAACAATGGCGGAAACCCTAGTCTCGAAATCCTCGGCACCGACGAACCTATATACATCAATGGATAGATCATAACCATGGGAACACAAGTTCCTAAATGACCAACAAGAGAAACCCACTTTACAAGTTGACTTACCCGAAAATTTTGGGGGAAAGCTTCGATAGCTACATCACCGGAAAGCTCTCGTCGCGGTGATCGACGTTCCTCCTTGACAAAACTCCAACGGGAGCTTGGAGGATCTTCAAATGGTAGAGAGAAGGGAGAGGGAGGCTCCCATGGAGGTAGAGAGAGAAGGAGTAGGGCAAAAATGAAGTAGGGGATGACCCAATTCGTGCCAACAATGATATATATAGTCCCCCACTTAAAATGACAAATTTGCCCTTCATTTAAACTTCGGAACCGGATTTTTACACTCGGCGACCGGTCGACCACATTACGTGTACCGGTCGCGGCTCTCCAAACAGCTCTCTGAAATCCGGCGACCGGTCGACCAAATACCGTGTACCGGTCGCGGCCCTTATTAATCTCGACCGGTCGACCACATTGCGTGTACCGGTCGACGCCTATTTAACAACTCACTGAATGCTCCCAACCGGTCGACACATTTTCGTGTACCGGTCGGCATGAAGAAAATTTTAAAGAAAACTTTAAAATTCGATAACTTTCTCGTCCGACCTCCGATTGAGGCGATTCAAGTCTCATTGGATTCGTAATCGAATCCTCTACCTCATCCTTTGGTCAACCACCTTAAAATCACACTAATATTTTAAGATAAAATAAATTAAGATTCCAAATCTAATTTAGAATACGAGTTTATATTCCGGAAATTTCTTTATAAAATACGGGTCGCTACATACCTACTATAGAATCCCCATAAAACCCAAGAGAAATTTACAATCTCCCAATAATCCTTTCCCAATTTGTGCAACTCTCATAAATCAGGATTTCACACGATAATGAACCACATAACCCTATTCTTTTGATAAATCCACTTTCCACTAATATCAACCTTAATAAACTTCCAAGAACGTTCCTTACAATATAACATAAACAATAATCCAAACTTGCCGATTCTCTATTTCTCATATAACTTCCAAATGACAATTTTCTTCATAATACTATTTGACTCTACTAACATGATAACTTTGAAACACTATTAATTCTTTCTCCTTGCACTCTATACAAGATATTTATCCTCTCACATTCTTCTCCCATCTTTAAATCACAAATTCATTTAACTAACATATCATCTTGACATTCTTATTATGCACAATGCAATTCCCACTTACCCCCTTGACGTACAATTTTGCCTTTTCTTTTCTTTTCTCACCACTCTCACCAAATTCGATAGAATAATCTTCGATCACCATTTTATCCAAAAAATTTCCAATGATAAACCCAATTGATTTCCTAATTAAATCTCTTTAATAATACTTACTCAAAAGCATAACATTTTTGTCACTAAACATCTTATAGAGTACAATCTATAATAACAGACATACTTGTACCGACTCCAGGTGCAATTGAGAAGTTCTACGAACACTTACAAGAACTTAGCCGAAAGTACTAGAACCTGCTAAAATTCCATTTACTCAATTCGGTGAAAACACTTTCATATGGGATAGATAACACTTCAAATTTCGAACACTGGAATGCAACATAACCCTACCTCCTACCTATATGACATTTAGGTCCATTACCATTTCATTCCTCATAGTAAACTTTCGAACACAATAATCTGATGATCCACAATACAAATAATCTCGAGCCTTTTCAGGTCCCTTTGAAGGTACTCAATTTTCTCAATTGTTCATCAC
>NMUG010004061.1:0-14193 GCA_002855965.1 Monotropa hypopitys | reverse complement strand
CTTTCATCAAAACAACTGTCAGAGAGTTTTTGGCCTAACTTCTTCGTCCGAACTCCAATTGAGACGATTCAAGTTGCGTTGGATTCGTAATTGAATTCTCTACGACATTGGTGAAGAATGTTTTCGAATTCAGAAAATGTTTCGGAGTCATAATAGGCCTAGAGGACCCTCGGCACATTGCCGGAACAACCTAAAATCATACCAACTCCACATCGGGGATCCTCATAACTTCAAACCGCTAGATTAACATCTATTTGACCCAAAACTCTATAAATAATCAATTGACCATCTTAAAAGAATGCGTTTTCATTTAAAATTTATATTTGAAATTCTCGGTCGTTACAGAGCCGGTTCGGTCGGTCAACCGGTTTAGCTTGCAGGTCACCTCCTATAAAAGGAGGCCTTGGGCATTTTTCAGAACTCCCGTTGCTTCTCTCTCTCTCTCTCATCCCAGGCGATTTCCGGCCACCGTGCGGCGTGTTTCTGGCGACCTACGTTCAAGCCTCTTCCTTGCATCTTCTTCAGCTTTCCAGCCCCTTTCCTCCTTCCTGGTAACCGTCTAACTCTTCTCTGTACGTTAATGGCGGTCATTTTCGCACTTTCGAGTCGATTTAGTGATTGTTGAGGTTTGAGGTTCGTTCTTCTGCCATTTTTGTGGCCTGGTAGCTTCCTGTGAGTTTCTGGGCTGCAGAGGTAGGGGACGAACATCCAACCTGCCTTTGGCCGAGCCGGACTGGCCTTGGCTGTTGGCTGAAGGCCAAGCCAGTGGTTTCCCTGTGCTTCACCGCGTAGGTCAGTGCTGGACCGACTAACGGTGCCCTCTTGTTTGTGTTTTTTTCAGATCCAACTATGGTGCCGAAGAGACGGTCTGACAAGTTCAGACAGTACCTGGACACTCCTGAAGATCTTTGGCATTTCCGAGAGGAGTACGAGATCCCAAGGGACGGGAATATCCTACTAGCACCTGTCGGCTATAAAGAACAGGGACCGGACCACATTCTTGTGTCGGTCGTCGCTGTCATTGAGGGGGGAGTACGGTTCCCCTCACCCACTTCTTCGGCGCGCTCGGCATCACTCCGTTCCAAGTGACGGTAAATACCTTCAGAATTCCTCTGGGGTTAGCGAAGCTGAACGAGTCCCTCCCGCGGGCGAGCCGACTCACTTTCGAGGACATCTTCGGCTGTTATTACATCGGCTACAACCAGAAGTCCAAAAAAGTACTATCTGGGCCGGAGACCTGGCCAGTCTGGCCTGATTGTCGGCTTGCCGAATTCTGATAAATACGCCGACGACGTGATGATCGTCTCCGGTCATTTCTGTATTCCACTTACCGTCAGAATGGACAGGGTGTATACCGTACCGTTCAGAGAGGGTGTTCCTGGTAAGCTTTGTCACTTTGGCCGAAGTTTCTCCTTTTAGTATGATCTTCTAAACGTCTTTCTCTTCTGTGCAAATCTTGGGGTCCTCAGCGGTCTGAAGAACGCCGCCGACGTTGACAGGGTAAAGGATTTCTCTGCTCTTTCCAGAGGCTAGATGCTCGGCGCCGACATTGTTGGAGTACACCCCAACATACACCCATACTCTTCGGCCACGACCCTCTACAGCCGAGACATCGGTTAGGTGCTCCGCCGAGCCCTCAACTGTGCCACCAGCCGAGCACTCTGCCGCACCATCTGTCGAAGAAGGAGAAATGGGGCCGAAAAAGGTGATTGACCTCGAGGAGGAATTTAAGGATGATGAGGCTGAGGGCCTGAATGTTGAGCCTCTGGTGGCGTTCTTGAATGAGCCGCTAGGTGGTCGCTGGGCGGTTGACGTCATGGAGAAGCTGACAAGGACTCGGGCTCAGCATAAGAGGGCCCGAGTATCTGAGGACGTGCCGGCTTCTGAGCATTCCTCGGCTGCAGCAGAGAAGGCTGCCATCCCTTACCCTGCGACCGTGGAGACGGCGGGGTCTTCCAGGAGGGAGGTGGTGCTGTGGGAACCGAAGCTCTCTTTTGAGGGGTAAGCATTTCGGGTGGTGGATTCCGGCAGTGAGCAGTGGAGATGTGGCTGTGCTAGGCTGCAAAAGAGACAAATGTTAGGCTACCTGCGGTTGTCGCCGGTGGACCCTCCGATGGTAAAGTCAGCAAGAGAGTTCTAGAGTGAGAAAGCAAATGGACAGATCTTGGGGTAGTGAGAGAAGGTGTACCTCTGCATTGAATGCTCTCCCTATTTATGGATCCATCGGAGAGTGGAAGACATGCACTTCGGCGCGGGTGAACTGCTGTGACAGGTCATGGGGCAGTGCACCTGTCCCTTCTGCATGTCTGAGCGTGGGGCCGACCGGTTGGCCCCGACAGTGTCAGGCGGCGCCGCCTGACAACATCGAGCGACAGAAAAGCTGACAAAGCGTGTCTGACATATTACGGGAATCACGAAAAAGATAATTCTGTGTCAGGCGTGTGTCTGCCATGTGCGCAAAACCCGGGATGCTGTCCCCGAGGGAATCTTTGCTATAAACAAGACGTTTGTCCTGCCTGGCCGAAGCGAGCTGCTTCGGCGTTGCTGATTGTAGATTGGGCCATCCTGGGCTAGGAGACTTCTGCACAGAAGTGACCCCAAGGGAGCGTCTCTCGTTGGCCTTTGCTCTGCTCGGTCGCATGACCCTGCTTTCATGTTTCTTCGGGTAGGCACCTCCTCTGGACTTTGAGTGTCCGGGTCGGAGAGAGCCCCAGTGAGGCCCTGTCGCCGGCTAAGCTTAGCTTGGCCGTCTGTTGGCTGGCCTGTGCTGTGATCCTCCTGTTGGGGGGTAAGCCTTTCGGGTGGTGGATTCCGACAGTGAGCGGTGGAGATGTGGCTGTGCTAGGCTGCAAAAGAGACAAACGTCAGGCTACCGACGGTTGTCGCCGGTGGACCCTCCGATGGTAAAGTCAGCAAGAGAGTTCCAGAGTGAGAAAGCAAATGGACAGAGCTTGGGATAGTGAGAGAAGGTGTACCTCTGCATTGAATGCTCTCCCCTATTTATAGATCCATCGGAGAGTGGAAGACACGCGCTTCGGTGCGGGTGAACTGCTGTGATAGGTCATGGGGCAGTGCACCTGTCCCTCCTGCATGTCTGAGCGTGTGGCCGACCGGTCGGCCCGGACAGTGTCTGGTGGCGCCGCCTGACAACATCGGACGGCAAAAAAGCTGACGAAGCGTGCCTGACATGCTGTGGGAATCACGAAAAAGCTGATTCTGTGTCAGGCATGTGTCTGCCATGTGCGCAAAACCCGGGATGCTGTCCCCGAGGGAATCTTTGCTGTAAACAAGGCGTTTGTCCTGCCTGGCTGAAGTGAGCTGCTTCGGCATTGCTGGTTGTAGACTGGGCCCTCCTGGGCTAAGAGACTTCTGCACAAAAGTGACCCCAAGGGAGCGTCTCTCGTCGGCCTTTGCTCTGCTCGGTCGCATGACCCTACTTTCATGTTTCTTCGGCTAGGCACCTCCTCTGGACTTTGAGTCTCTGGACCGGAGAGAGCCCCAGTGAGGCCCTGTCGCCGGCTAAGCTTAGCTCGGCCATCTGTTGGCTGGCCTGTGCTGTGGTCATCCTGTAGGAGGTCGTGACTCCGGCCTCTTGAGAGTTCGCCCCCAACAATAGCGCCTCAACCACTTTGGCTAGGTATTTTGGCCGAAGCGGGGTTGACTCGGTGCCGATGGGTTCTGTAGGTGCCGAAGAGAAGGAGCGCCGGAGCACTGATTTGTTTTGAAACTTGGGTCTCTAACAGTATTTAATGAACCGTCATTTTGAAAGCGATGACGTGTCGCATTCTGGGCAAGTGGCGCGTCTATCACGACGTCACGTTTGACAGTTGTCGCGTCATTGGCTGTCGTGCGTCTGAATGGGCGGTTGTGTAGCCCTACGTGTCACGCTGTGGTTGGATGGCTCTGCGGCTGATGAGACGTGGTGTAGAGCGCTGTTGGTTTTGCAGCGCCGATTCAATTTTCGAGGCAGAGTAATGATTGCAGTAGCGTGTGACCGGCTGAGCCGATTCGGCTGGTCAACCAGTTTTAGCTTGCAGGTCACCTCCTATAAAAGGAGGCCTTGGGCATTTTTCAGAACTCCCGTTGCTTCTCTCTCTCTCTCATCCCAGGCAATTTCCGGCCACCGTGCGACGTGTTTCTGGCGACCTACGTTCCAGCCCCTTCCTTGCGTCTTCTTCAGCTTTCCAGCCCCTTTCCTCCTTCCTGGTAACCGTCTAACTCTTCTCTTTACGTTAATGGCGGTCATTTTCGCACTTTCCAGTCGATTTAGCGACTACTGAGGTTTGAGGTTCGTTCTTCTGCCATTTTTGTGGCCTGGTAGCTTCCTGTGAGTTTTTGGGTTGCAGAGGTAGGGGACGAACATCCAACCTGCCTTTGGCCGAGCCGGACTGGCCTTGGCTGTTGGCTGAAGGCCAAGCCAGTGGTTTCCCTGTGCTTCACCGCGTAGGTCAGTGCCAGACCGACTAACGGTGCCCTCTTGTTTGTGTTCTTTTCAGATCCAACTATGGCGCCGAAGAGACGATCCGACAAGTTCAGGCAGTACCTCGACACTCCTGAAGATCTTCGGCATTTCCGGGAGGAGTACGAGATCCCAAGGGACGTGAATATCCTACTAGCCCCTATCGGCTACAAAGAACAGAGATCAGACCACATTCTTGTGCCGGTCATCGCTGTCGTTGAGGAGGGAGTACGATTCCCGTTTCATCCTATTCTCACCCACTTCTTCGGCGCGCTCGACATCACTCCGTTCCAAGTGACGGTAAATACCTTCAGAATTCTTCTGGGGGTAGCGAAGCTGAACGAGTCCATCCCGCGGGCGAGCCGACTCACCTTCGAGGACATCTTCGGCTGTTATTACATCGGCTATAACCAGAAGTCCCAAAAGTACTATCTGGGCCGGAGACCTGGCCAGTCTGGCTTGATTGTCGGCTTGCTGGATTTTGACAAATATGCCGACGACGTGATGATCATCTCCGGTCATTTTTGTATTCCACTTACTGTCGGAATGGACAGGGTGTATACCGTACCATTCAGAGAGGGTGTTCCTGGTAAGCTTTGTCACTTTGGCCGAAGTTTCTCCTTTTAGTCTGATCTTCTGACTGTCTTTCTCTTCTGTGCAGATCTTGGGGTCCTCAACGGTCTGAAGAACACCGCCGACGTTGACAGGGTAAAGGATTTCTCTGCTCTTCCAGAGGCTAGATGCTCGGCGCCGACATTGTTGGAGTACACCCCAACATACACCCATACTCTTCGGCCGCGACCCTCTCCAGCCGAGACATCCGTTAGGCGCTCCGCCGAGCCCTCAACTGTGCCACCAGCCGAGCACTCTGCCGCACCATTTGCCGAAGAAGGATAAATGGGTCCGAAAAAGGTGATTGTCCTCGAGGAGGAATTTAAGGATGATGAGGCCGAGGGCCTGAATGTTGAGCCTCTGGTGGCGGTCTTGAATGAGCCGCCAGCTGGTCGCCGGGCGATTGACGTCATGGAGAAGCTGATACGGTCGGGTTTTTTGCCTCCCTTTGTCTTTCCGGACAAAAAAGGGGGAGAAATTTTATAAGGAGGATATTTTAGGCTTAACATATGTTTCTTGCAGGTTTGGAGAAAGGGGGAGAGCAGATGAGGCTGGGCTGGAGTAAGGGGGAGAATTGTTATTTTGGACTAACTGTTTTTATTGCAGGCTTCTGTTCCTTTCTACTCGCGCTCCTGTTATATATATATCTTTTGCAGTAGAATATGTTTTTAGCTGTAGCCGGTTTGGATATTTTGGCTTGCCTGTTTTAGCCTATCCTCCGTTATAGGGTTTTATTCCGGGAAAGCCAAAGGGGAAGATTGTTACCGTTTTCCGGATTGGCATTTCCCGGAAACTAATTGTTGCATTTTGATATTTTATTTGTGGTTTGGGATAGCATATGTAGATGCTCCTTTCTCGGGCTTTGAAGACTTGTTGAAGATTAAGATGCGGCTTTTCGACAACCAAAATTGAAGACTTCTCGACGTGCAAATGTTTGTTCAAGGTTCGTTCTTTCCTAGATATTTTCTTAGTACTTGTTCTTTGATATTCATGCCTTTGTGATCAGTCTAGGCTCGATTTAGTCTTCCCGAGTCGTCCTCGTTCTTGGTTCGTCCCTTGTAATTTTTCCATTCAGTTTTCGAGTTTCGTTTGCGCGTTCTGTGCTCGATTTTTGTTAGGCCGGCCCTATATCGTGAAAATCTTGAGAATATCTTAAATTAATTTTTGAATTTTAAAAATAATTGCGCTATCGATTAAACATATTTTTAAAATAATTTTTGGGTTAATTTCTATATTCAAAATCTGATCCAGAATATTTTTTTTAATTAGATCAATTCTAAATTATTTTTTTTCCAAAAAATCAATCCCCTGCCGATTTTGCAGCTCCCGTTTCCTTCTAAACCCAGATTTTCTAAATCAATTTAAAACCAAAAACTTCCTAAATTCGTTTAAAAAAAAATCCTATTTCAATACTCCCCAAATCGTTTTGGATAAGAGCCCCTCTCGCTCGTCTGTGAGCCATGGCCGTGAAGTTGTGGCAGGAAAAAGAAATCGAAATATTTTTTTGAGCAACCGCAGGTGAGTGAGAAATCGCAGCATCCATGATATAGAGATCGAAAAGAGGGGGCAGCCATGGTTGAGATGAGGGAGCCGTGACAGAGGGAGACGTGAGAGGGTGTTGAGCGGCAGCCATTGATGATCGCAGAGGGAGCTCTCAATCAAAGACTGAGAACCGATCGAGAGAGGGAGGTGAGAGCCATATCTGCTGCGATTTTTTTTTTCTGATCGGTTCCGTTTTTTTCTTGTTCCATATCTGCTGTGAGGAGTTTTCGTTTTTCGATTTTGTTCTGATATTGTAGCTGCTGTATTTCGATTTTTTGGTGCTTGGGTTTTCTTCGGATGGTTTTTAGTTCTAGTGTTTGGTTCTCTCTGTGTTTCCTCTGTTGGACTGAGCTTATATTCGAGAAGTGCTCTGCTCGTTTTTGTGCAAGGGCTTGTTGAATTTCCAAGTCAGTGTTGGTTCAAGATTGGGGAGATGAGGGTCTTCTTAGTTTCCTCTTATTGAATATGAAGCCTATTTGAGCCATTATTAATATTGCACCAGTTCTGAGTTTTCTAGGTTTGAGATCTCCACACACACATTGTTAGATTTGCGATTTTCTTTTCTAAAATTGCTGCGAATTTCAGTCTGAATTATTTCTGGAGTTTTGTTGAAACTTTGATTCATACGCAGTGAGTATCCTTGTTGGTTTTAGTTTCTGGGTCAGTTTGATTTTCTCACAACCTCAGTATTTTGGGTTTTTGTTCTGGGTCTCATACACAGTCGAATTCGCATGATTTTCGATTTGGATCGATGCTAGCTACTGACTTCATAATCAACATCACTGAGTTGATTGTGATTTAATTCCATCTCTCCGAGTTCGTTTTATTTGATTTGGGTTTTCACAGTGTTTTGGTTATTCACTCATGCACTGTTTAAACTTTTGATTGAGCTTTTAGTGATTCATCTAGTAAAATCTAGCGTTGCCCATTTTACTCACTTAGGGCTATTCTTTAGCATCGACATTGCTTTGCCCTTGACCGTAGTGGTTTAGTGAGTTGTGTCAATCTCTGTTGGGCACTTGAGAATTTTGTCACAATCGTTGTGATTTTTGTTACATTCTCTAAGTTGCTCCTCGTTCTTGTGTAGTGGATTATCTTGAGGTTTCCGTTAGGTCCTCTTGATTCGGTAGTCTTCCTTATCCACTCTTTTGTTGTGAATCATCTCAGAGTTTCATTAGGATTCTCTGATTGGGTCTTTACCTTGATTCACTCTGTGTGTTTGTATTTGTGATTCTCTTGTTTTCGCTCGTTCGTGTTGCACACACCTGGAGCCGTTGTTGACCTATCTACACCTTGGCCGGAGCACTCCGGAGTCGACTGAGATTCGGAGATCGATACTGGGTATCGTGGATAGCTAGAGGATAGCAGAAGGGGCTCAGGGAGCTTAGGATAGGAGCTAGGTGGGCTTGTGGATAAGTTTAGTAACTCTTGTATCCTGAACCTTTGTTATTTCTAGTGAAACCGTAGATTAGGTCAGTGGTTTTATGCATAGGGATCATTTGATGCCTATGTAGTTTCCACTATATATCTTGGTGTTGTGCTGCTCTTGTCTCTACTTCTCTTCACTACACTTACACCTGTGATTGTTTTATTTTATATACTGTGTTGCCTTCACTTGTATATTAATCAATCACTTGTTTCATAAAATAAGAAGTAGAGCTTATATAAAGAGAATCACTTTAATAATTAACATAAGCGTTCACTGGTTTTAATTTCAATTTAATTGAAATATATTCTTGGTTTAAATATTCACCCCCCTCTAGGTAGTGCCATAAACTTCCGCGTAATTTCAGCACCGAAGAGCTGTAAGCTTCCTCGGCAAAGCCATCGAGGAGCCGCATGCGCGTTTTGTAGATAAACGGCAACTATGAGCTGCTTTGGCGATATAGTACCGAAGAAAGAGATACTAATTTTGAGCAAGCATTTTTTGAGAATCAAGCTTTCATTGATTGGGGGCCCTAGGTCAGATTTACATGGTTAATGATAGTATAGTCTTAGGTTTGTAACATTCCATGACCTCGGTATTGGAGTGCCGTCTAGCTCTTTAAGTCGGTAAGCCCTGGTGCCTGCGTGGCCGACCACTCTGTACGGCTCTTCCCAGTTGGGACCGAGCTTCCCATCTGAGATTTTCTTTTTGTTCCTCATGACTTTCCTTAGGACTAGGTCATCAATTTTAAATGCCCTTGGCCGAACAGTCCGTGCGAAATTTCTGGCTACTCCCTGCTGGTAAGCGGCTAGTCTGATTCTAGCCGAATCCCTTCTTTCTTCGGTCAGATCCAGATCCTTTTCAATCGCTGCGTTGTTCGTCGACTCGTCGAGTCCTTTGGTTCTGATAGTTGGCAGCCCAGCCTCTAGTAGAATGATGGCCTCCATGCCGAAGGCTAGTGAGAACGGGGTTTGCCCTTTGTAGCGCCGAGGAGTTGTTCGGTAAGCCCAGAGAACGCTGGGAAGCTCTTCGGCCCACCTTCCTTTTGCTGCCTGGAGTCTTCTCTTGATGCCGCTGCTGATGGTTTTGTTGGAAGCTTCGGCCTGGCCGTTGCCCTGTGGGTAGTGGGGGGTTGAATTGTAGAACCTGGTTCTATGCTCGGCACAGAAGTTGGTGAAGAGGTCCCCCACGAACTGAGTACCGTTGTCCGAGATGAAGGCGTAGGGGATGCCGAAGCGAGAGACAATGTTTTTCCAGGCGAACCTTTTCACATCTTTGTCTTCAATGGTGACCAACGACTCGACTTCTACCCATTTGGAGAAGTAGTCCGTTGCTGTAATCAAAAATTTGAAACCTCCTAGTGCCGTAGGGAGCTTGCCGATGATGTCCAAGCCCCATTGAGCGAAAGGCCATGGGATGGTTAACGGTGTGAGTTCCTCAACAGGTTGTCTGATGATTGGGGAGAACCGTTGGCAGGAATCACACTTCCTTACTATTTGCTCCCAATCCTCCATCATCTTCAGCCACCGGTATCCTTGGGAGATAGCTCGGTGTGCAATTGATCTTCCCCCAGTGTGTGCTCCACAGCTGTCGGCGTGGAGCTCCTGTAGTACTCCTTCCACCAATATTGGATGCACACAAAAGAGGTATGGTCCTGAGAACGACCGTCTGTACAGCTTCTCCCGAGGGCCTAGCCAGAACCGAGCCGACTTATGGACGATTCGGTGGGCCTCCCTCTTGTCTTCTGGAAGTGAGCCGTTCTTCAGAAATGCGATGATTGGGTCCATCCATCTGGGACCCTGGCCGATGAAGAAGACGGCTAGCTGCTTCGGTGCTTCGATGCTTGGCTGATCTAGGCTTTGGACGCTGACTGTCCTCTGCTCTCTAACTTCTGCTGCTGAGGCTATCCCAGCCAGAGCGTCGGCATGGGCGTTTTGTTCCCTGCCGACTTGCTGAATCTGGATTTGCTTGAATAGCCCCATTCTTTCTTTGATTCTTTGCATGTATCTTTCCATCCGTTCGTCTCGGCACTCGTAGTCACCGTTGACCTGGTTGACCACGAGCTGAGAGTCACTATAAATGTTTAGGCTCTAGATCTCCAGCTCTTCGGCAACTTTCAGTCCATCCAGAAGGGCTTCATACTCTGCCTCATTGTTGGAGGCGCTGAAGTTGAGCCGAAGGGAATGTTCATGAGTGACGCCCTCTGGGGAAATGAGGACAACTCCTGCTCCATTCCCTCGACAATTGGATGCTCCATCGACGAACATCCTCCACGAGTCCTGATTTGGCAGTGACTCTAGAAGAGCTTGTTCGGCAAGGACTTTGTCAGTCTGAAGGTCCTCTGGCCGAGCAGAGAACTCTGCAAGGAAGTCGGCCAGGATCTGGCCTTTGATGGCTGTCTTTGGCTGGAATTTGATGTCAAAGTTTTCCAGTTCCACGGCCCATTTGGTGAGTCGACCGGAGAGATCAGCGCGTTTAAGCAACGCCCGAAGCGGGAACTCGGTCAGGACCACAATGATGTGTGCCTGGAAATAAGGTGCCAGCTTCCTGGATGCAATAATCAAAGCATATGCAAGTTTTTCAAGAGGAAGATACCCGGTCTCGGCCCTGATGAGAGATTCACTAGAGAAATAGACTGGTTGCTGCTCAAGCCCTTCTTGCCGAACCAGTGCTGAACTGATTGCATGTGAAGTGACGGCTAGGTATAGATACAACTCTTCCCCCTGCATTGGTTTGGCAAGCAGGGGAACTGAAGAGAGGTACTCTTTGAGATTGCCGAGGGCCTCCCTCCACTGATCAGTCCACAGGAAATGCCTTCGGCTATTTTTCTTTAGTACTTCATAGAACGGTCGGCACTTGTCTGAGGATCTGCTAATGAACCGGTTGAGGGCTGCGACCATCCCTACGAGCTTTTGTACTTCCTTCAAGGTTCTGGTCTCTTCAATCTTTTGGATGGCCGAGACCTGGGATGGGTCGGCTTCAATGCCTCGACGCGTGACAAGGTAGCCCAGAAACTTCCCCGAGCTAACACCGAAGGCACACTTTGAGGCGTTGAGCCGGAGCTTGTGCTTCTTCAGGATGTCGAATACCCTTTGAAGATCGTCCAGATGACTCTCTTCGGCCTTGCTTTTGACGACCATATCATCTATGTAGGCCTCCATTGTATCGCCGAGCTGAGAGCTGAACATTTTCGTGACCATCCTTTGATAAGTTGCACCGGCATTCTTCAGGCCGAAGGACATCACTCGGTAGCAGAACAGACCCCTGGGCGTGATGAATGCTATTTTATCTTGGTCCAGGCCGAACATGGCTATCTGATGATACCCTCGGTAGGCATCCATAAAGCTCATCCTGGGATGTCCGGCCGTTGCGTCGACCAGCTGATCAATTCTTGGTACTGGAAAGCTATATTTGGGGCAAGCTTCGTTGAGGTTTGTGTAATCAACACAAACCCTCCACTTGCCGGTCTTCTTTTTGACCACCACCGTGTTGGCTAACCAGGTGAGGTAGTGTACTTCTCGGATTGCCTATGCTTCGGTCAGACGGTCCACCTCTTCAATAACTGCATCGGCATGAGCAGCGGCCGATCGACGGGCTTTCTGGACGACAGGCCGACACTCCGGCCAGACGTTGAGATGATGACTGATGAATTCTGGATCCACGCTCGACATTTCATAGGGCGTCCATGCAAATATTTCAACATTTCGTTTAAGGCAGCTGATTGTGCCGCCTTGTCTGCCTCGGTCATCTGGGAGCCGATAAGAAAGAAGCGCTCCGGATCTTCGGCGCTTAGAGGGACGGTGTCAAGGTCCTCAATGGATTTTGCCGAGGCACTTGAACCGACGTCCTCCAGCACTGGTTGATCTGGAACCTCCACCCAGTGGACTTGCTCAGTGGTGACTTTACCTTTGACGACAGCGATGTAGCACTGCTTTGCCGAGGCTTGGTCTCCCCTAAGCTCCTCCACGCGTCGCGTGCCAACGAACTTAATAACCTGGTGGTATGTGGAGGCGACCCCCTTGATGCTATGGACCCAGGTTCGGCCCAAGATAGCGTTATAGGGAGACGGGACGTCAACTACCACAAATTCCAACTCGGTGGTGACCGTGGCGATGGTCACTGGTATGGTGATCTTGCCGAGCGGCCAGACTGACGTCGCGTTGAACCCTACCAGTGGCACATCGGTTGGTTGAAGGTCTTCTGCTTTATACCCCATTTTCTTGAATAGGGAGTAGTACATAACGTCTGCCGAGCTGCCGAGGTCGATGAGAACTCTACTGACCTGGCAGTCGGTAATTTGTAGGGTGACGACTAGCGCGTCGTCGTGGGGGTGTTGGACCCTTTCAGAATATCTAGAAGAAAAGGTGATGGAATACCTTGAGTCCGGCTTCGGCTTCTTCGGCATCGGCTGGACGACAAGGATCTCCTTTACCTCGATCTGTTGGAGCTCAGACTGAAGCTGCTCTTCTCGTCGGTGATCTACTGCCCCGTGGATCACGTTGATAATACGCAGGACCGGCTTGGGGTCTTCCTTCGGCACAACATTTGCCATTTTCTCCATATCAACGAATTCCCCGAGGTGGCCGGCGGTGACCAACTCTTCCAGAAAATCCTTGTAAGCTCGACAGTTGGTGGTGAGGTGGTCCTTCTCCCTGTGATAGGAGCATCTGAATTTGTCGTTGCCACCTCTTTGAGCTCCCAACCTCTTCTCTGGCCATCTGAAATACGGCTCCTTTTCGATTTTGCGAAGGAGCATAAAGGTTGGCTGTTTGAAGACAGTGGTGTGAGCCACATATTCGTATGGCTTGTAGGTCCGAGGTTCCCCCGGCTGGACGGTATTGGTTTCCTTTCTCCGGACCGAGTTGTTGTTATTGGTAGAGCCGTGGCCGGAGCATTGTTCGGACTTGCTCCTTTCCTCCTTGGCCTCTTCCAATTTTGCGTGAAGCTCAATTATGGCCATGAGCTCATTCATGGTTGCCGGAGAGAAGAGCATCAAATCCTCGAATTCTCGGCTGGAGTGGTCCAGGCCGAGTTTGAAAGAAGTTACTGCAATTTTTTGATCACAATCCTCAATCTCGTTGTAGAGGTCCCAATACCGGGCTGCGTATTGGCGCAGAGATTCTGACCTCGCTCGCCGAAGGCCGATGAGGGAATCAACCTCTTTCTTGACTCTGGTGCTGGTGATGAACCGAGCCAGGAAGACCGTTGAGAGGTCTCTCCACGAGGAGATGGACCCTGCTGGCATTCGGTCAAACCAGAGTAACCCAACCTCACCGAGGCTGGATGGAAACAGCTTGCACATCAAGGCATCCTCCCCAGAATAGAGGGACATCATCTGCCTGAAATGCACGATGTGGCCGGGGGCCTTGCAGCTTCAATTTCAAGAGAGAATGGGGTGCAAGGGACTCTATCCTGTCGGCACGACTCATAGGTCCGAGCCGGCAGAACTTCCCTTCTTCTCCTCTGGGTGACCTCCTGTTCCGAATGGGGTACCTGGCTCTCTCCGTGACCGCTGTGCCTTTGGTCCCGGAGGGGTGACTGTTCCCATGCCGTACGAAGTCTCGGTGCTACTGGAACTGTGTCTGGCCCTAGGCGGTCAAAGACAGGTGGTCGACGGCTGGCGACTGAACGTTCCTCTCTGTGCCGTGGAGGCGAGCCTCGACGCCTAACGCGATGGTCCTCGTTGATCCTCTCCCGGGCAGGGACTTCTTCCACCCTTTTACCTAGCCTGTGCAAAGCGGAGAGCCTAGTTTGCTGAGATCTGCTCCTGCTCTAGGAAGGCTCCCGATAATCTCAGCTATCTTCGACACGGCTGGGCGCCGGTGCCTCTTTCCTCTTCTCGGTGGCCTTGCGCAAGAAAGTCATCTCGTGTATGAGAACGTCAATCTGCTGGTCCCTCCGGCCCAAGTCTCCCTCCAACTTGCGGATGTACTGCCTCGTTGTGAGCTTGGCCGGGGGACTTGGACAGTCGCTGGAGTGGATGCTCGCATCGGCACGGGTGCGCTCAGGGGTGTGGAGAGCCGAGTCCCCTGTTCTGGCCACCTCTTTTCCCTTGTTCCTTCTACCATCAGACTAGTCGTCTTTGGAGTTTCGGCCTCTGGAAGTCATCTTCAAGCTCACAGCAGAAATCTGAGTGTTTGAGAAAGGGTTCCCC
>NMUG010004060.1:0-14193 GCA_002855965.1 Monotropa hypopitys | reverse complement strand
GGAAAGAGCATCAGGTCTTCGAATTCTCGGCTGGAGTGGTCCAGACCGAGCTTGAAGGATGTGATTGCAATCTTCTGATCGCAATCCTCGATATCATTGTAGAGGTCCCAATATCGGGCTGCGTATTGGCGCAGAGATTCTGACCTTGCTCGCCGAAGGCCGAGAAGGGAATTAACCTCCTTCTTGACTTTGGTGCTGGTGATGAACCGTGCCAGAAAGGCCGTTGAAAGGTCTCTCCATGAGGAAATGGACCCTGCCATCAAACGGTCGAACCACAGTAACCCAACCTCGCCGAGGCTGGATGGAAAGAGCTTGCACATCAAGGCATCCTCCCCCGAGTAAAGGGACATCATCTGCCTGAAATGTACTATATGAGTGTACGAATCCATTTTGGGATCGTACCTGTTGAAGTTGGGGGCTGAAAAGCCTGCTGGAGGCCTTGCCGTTTCGATTTCTAGAGTGAATGGAGTGCAGGGGACTTCATTGCGCCGGCACGGCTCATAGGTCTGAGCCGGTAAGATTGCACTTCTTCTGCTTTGGGACACCTGCTCTGAGCGAGGTGCCCGACTTTCTCCCTGAGCACTGTGCCTCTGGAGCCTGGGCGGTGACTGCTCCCGCGCTGGACGGATCCTTTCGGCTGCATTAGGGCCGAGGCGATTGAAGACTCGCGGCAAGGGCCATTGGTTTTCACCAGAACGCTCTTCCCTGTGCCGGGGAGGCGAGACTCGGCGCCTGACGCGGCGCTCCTCGTCGTTCCTCTGTCGGGCAGGGACTTCTTCCACTCTTTCCCCCAGCCTGTTTAGGGCCGAGGGCCTGGTCTGCTGGGACCTGCTTCTACTCTGAGACGGCTCCTGGTAAACTCTTTCTTCTTCGGCGCAGCTCTTTTCTGGAACAGCCCGCTTCCTCTCGGTATCCTCCCTGAGCAGAGTCATCTCCCTGATAAGAGCATTGATCTGCTCATCCCTTCGGCCAAGGTCACCCTCCAACTGTCAGATGTACTGCCGCGTGGTCTGCTTGGCCGGAGGGTCCGGACACTCGCTGCTGTGGTAGCTGGCGTCGCTGGCACGGGCTCGCTCAGGGGTGTGAAGAGCAAAGTCCCCTGCCCTGGCCAGCTCCTTCCCTTTGTTTCTTCTTCCAGCGGATTGGTTGTCCCTGGAGTTCCTGTCTTTGGAAGCCATTTTCAGCTGAGAAGTGTTTGAGAGCTCAAAGAATGAATCTGAAAGTTAGAGAAAAAGGGTCCCCAGCAGAGTCGCCAATTGTTGGGGGGTAAGCCTTTTCTGCGGTGGATTCCGGCAGTGAGCTGTGGTATTGAGCGGCTGAACCTGGCTGCACAGGAAGACAAACGTTAGGCTACCGGCGGCGTCGCCGGTGGACCCTCCGATGGTAAAGTCAGCAAAGTAGAAGGTAGAGAGAGAAAGTAAACTTGCATAGCTTGGGCTAGAGAGAGAGTGTGTACCAAATAATGACTGCTAAGCTCCTTATATAGGGCATCGGAGAGTGCTGGGCACGCGCTTCGGCGCGAGTGAGCCGCCCACCTGTGGCGTGGTGCAGTGCAACTGTCCCCTCTGAGTGGTCTGTCGTGTGGCCGACCAGACAGCTTCCGACAGTGTTAGGCGGCGCCGTCTGACACCTTGGGCGGCGGAAAAGCTGGAAAAGCAAGTTTGACGTGCGGCGGGAATTACGGAAATGCTGATTCCGTGTCAGACGTGTGTCTGCCATGTGCGTAAAACCCGGGATGCTGTCCTCGAGGGAATTTCTGCTCTGAAAAAGGCATCTTGTCCTGTCTGGCCGAAGCGAGCAGCTCCGGCGCTGCTTGTTGTTGGCCTGGCCGCCCTGGCCGGGAGATCTCTGCACTGAAGTGATCCTGGACGAGCCTTCTCGTCGGCCCATATTTAAGTCGGTCGCTTGACCTTGATTGTGAGTTCCTTCGGCTAGGCACCTTCTCTGGGCTTTGAGTCTCTGGGCCGGAGAGAGCCCCAGAGAGGCCCTAACGCCATTGAAGCTTTGCTCGGTCGCATGACCTTCACTGCTGGGAGCCTCGGCTAGGCACCTCCTCTGGGCTTTGAGTCTATGAGCCGGAGAGAGCCCCGGAGAGGCTTTGTCGCCGGCTATGATCTGTTCGGCCGTCTGCTGGCTGGTCTGAACTGTGGTCCTCCTGGTGGAAGTCGTGGCTCCGGCCTCCTGAGAGTTCGGCCCCAACATGTTTTATGAAATTCCATACGACAAGGAGTTACAATAAATTAAAGGAAGAAAGAATTTGGAATGGAGATGAAATGGAAATAAGGTGCACGAATTACGACAAGTGTAAATACAAGCCTGTTATTGATATGCTTATACGACAGAAGCATAAGGCACAATGATATGAATATGCTTATACGACAGAAGCATAAGTGTTGGAAATGAATATGCTTATACGACACAAGCATAATTCTATTGTGCATACGCTTATACGACACAAGCGAAAGCACGAATGTGAAAATATGAATGCTCATACGACAGGGGCATATGGATTAGAAAAAGAAAGTTAAACCTATTCAATAAAGGTTAAATTTATGATATACTGTGAATTACAGGTTGGCATGGAAATCAAAACAAAGGAAGAATTGTTATTTAAAAGCAATGTTGTTATTATTGAGCCTTTGAGCCATATTATGTCTGTGGAACTAATCTTGCAAGGAACAAAGTGAATCCATGAAACTTGTACTGCAGTATGTAGAAATTCACTCTAGCTTTTAGCTTATGTGTTTTTCTAAAACCATTTTCAGGTCAGGTTGAAGAATGAGGTGGCAGTTCTTGTTTAAGCTATGTTTTGGAGCTTTTATTGTAGTTTTGTTGTACTGGCTATCTTTGAAGCCTTATGATGTAATCCTGGGAATTGAATGAGAACATTTATATTCACTGCTCTAGTTTTTGTTCACACGTTTCCGCATATTAATGTTGTAGAGGAATTCTTCAGCTCTTTTATTAGGCCTTTAGCGAGCTTGCTCGTTGGCCGGTCATGGACTCATTCCGAGATCGGGATGGGTTGTGACAATGTGTATCTCCCACTTAACACGAATAGAGTTGCTGGGACTGCCTTCCCCCAAGTCAACATTCCTACACACTTACATTTCCTTATTTCGTTAATGAGTTTAGGTGAATGATTAAAGATTAGCTAAGGGTGGTCCTCGTGGGATCCATCCCTCGTGTTGTAAGTTCATTGCGGTCATTGGCTACATTATGTTGTAAATCAACCCATCAATTTCCCACATTTCCACGATCCCCTCAAAAGTAAGGTCAATCACCAATTTCCAACTTCCCATTGTCACAACACCAAGGGGGTTCGTACCAACCACACCACAATGTTACTAGCACCCAAAGAAGCCGCAACACCCACATACCCCAAGAAGTCCCATGACCAATCCCAAATAGATAGACGGTTCACCATAATCAACAACAAGGGAGAAAATCCCCATTTCACCACAACTCACGCTCTCGCGATACCATAAGGACCCAAGTAAGTCAAACACGATCCTAAGTAACTACTATCAAGGTTTGATACGATCGATGTACCCAATTTCCACCTCAAGGCCCATTCGGGCAAATCATCGAACACTTGGCACCTATGCGACTCTAAGAGTGATCCTCCATAAACTATCGAGTCTCTCAACCATGACATCATCCCACGTTCATCATTATCACTATAACCCAACCCGACGCCAATGACCCGAAGGATACGCATTACGACAATGCACAATGGGGAGAGAACAACGAAGCTACGAACAATAAAATGGAATATATACACCAACGCATACTAGGTAGGAGTTAGAAATTACCCACTGGAGCGTCGCCAGAAAAGTCGCCGGAAAACGCCCACCACACCACCGCGATCAGAACTCGTCGCTACGAAGCTCTCGTCGCTGTAATACCCATTCTATATTATAAATTATTTTTAATAATAATTCTAAAAATGTTAGAATGTGAAGTGGAGTGAAGGAAGTTGTATAATGGTATTATGGTATTTTTATAAATACGTAAATTTACATAATGCCTTATTTATGAAAATAAGGAAGGAGGGTGGCAATTATGGGTAAATAGGAGAGTTAGTAAAGGGGTAAAGGGGTCTTTTTACCCTAAAAACCTGATTTGGGCTTATAGGTGGAGAGGGTTTGGATCAAACCCATTTGTTTGATTGAGTTCTTGAGGGTTCTAGAGAGCTCTTTAGAAAGAGAAGGAGAAAGAAGGATCACGAGGAGTTGAAATCCTAGAGAGTTCTTCTACACATGGATCAAACACCAAGTAAGTATCATTCTCCTTAAATTTGAAGATTAAATTCGTAAAAACGAATCCAAGATCTAGGTTTTTATAATTTTCGGATTTTTGGGTGTTCTTGAGAAAAATCTTCGATTAAAGGCTTTGTAGTGGTTTGTAGATCTTGTAATCGAAGTACGTTGGTGATGAGGATCATTAGAACACTTTGGTATAGTTAATTTTTGAGTTTGGGGGCAAAAAGATCGAGATTGGGATGATTTGGGGCAAAGTGATTCGTAAAACATTTTCTGGAAATTCGCCACTGAAGAACGTCGACCGGTCGCGGTATTTTGCCGACCGGTCGTGGCATGTCTGTGAGGTCCCGACCGGTCATGGTTTTGGGGAGATCGGTTGTGGCAGGTCAGAGGGGTCCCGACCGTTCGTGGATTTGGGGAGACCGGTCGTGGTTCAATATTTTTTGAAAAATATTTAGAAACGTTTTGAAATGTTTTGAGAGGACACGTGGGTCCAATTAAAGACTCTAATCATTGTTTGAAGGTGATTATCGATTCAGTTGATTCAATTTAATGCCTCATTATGTTATTGACAAAACTATAATTCATGCGGACTGAAATTGGTAATTGTTTTGACAAGGATGCTGAGGAAGGCATTGAGGCCTTACTCAAGGACAAGGGAAGAGTTTGAACTCGGCAAGGATAAAAGTTTGATCAACGGCTCTAGTTAGTGTAAGGATGTAGTATCTTTAATTGTACGTTCGCAATGTTGTTTTAGTTAACTATTTATTATGACATGAAAAGTTAACGGTGTAATTGTTGTTCGAAATAATATACAAGAACATGAAAGTATGATGAGAATAATATGCATGAACATGAATACATAATGAGAACAATGACATGAAGTGGTGATATGCATACACATATATGCATGAGTTGTGATAGGAAGCATAATATGCACGTATAAAATATTATGCATGCCTCCGTGGGATAGGTGGCGATTGTTGGCAACCAATGTAAGTCCAACAGTACATGGGACATACACCAAGTGTTGTTGCGCGGGGCGCTTGAACTACTACCAATTGTAGTACCGGTTTTAAAGCATGGGATGCTCAGTTTACTTGAAAAATGGCTTGGGTCGGTATATGTAAAGCATTGTGCATGAGAAGCATTGTGGAATGAAAGTCATAACTACTCATAATTCATGATTTACTGTCACTAATATGACTTGTATTCTGGAAGTTAAATATATTATATTCACACTCTGTTTCCTTGTCTTTGGCTTGGAAATAGGTTCGGGTTAACGGTCCTCTACAAGGAAGGAGGTTATTGGATGCTTGGATGAAATTGAGGAGCTAGAGCCATCCAGTGAAGAAATATTGGTTCTTGTAGATGATTTTAGAGATTGTGGTAGATTCTTATTGTCTTATTATTCTGGAGAATTGTATTGAGATTTTTGTAGTAGCTTAGTCATTTCCATTGTTGCTCTTTCCTTGGAGGTTTTTGAGTAATGTCAGCTCTTGTTGGGATTCATATGTTCGAAGTTCCGTTGCCTCTTTTATGTAGTGTTGACAATATTACTTGAGGTTTTTATTTAGCAAGGAAGTTTGCAAAAAAAATTTAATTTTTGTGTATTTTGGAGTTAGGATGTTACAACTTGGTATCAGAGCTTAGGTTGGTAGGTCCGAGTTAGGGGACCGCAAGATTGAATGGAAATTATGCTTGAGGTATGAGTTTGAGACAAGTGTGGGGAGTTTGGGTATTAGTATTTTGTGACTATTATGTGTGTCCTTGACACCCATGGGATTTGACTTGAAATCCGATTGGAAGAATGTCTGATCAACGTTCTCTTCCAATAGGAAGTCTTGGAAAGTTAAGTGCAAAAGCATAGTACAACAAAATGCTAAGGTTAGGGTGGCTAAGTAGTGGACCATAGGAGGTTGAGTCATGCTTTGAGTCATCGAGGTGTGTTGACTAACGCGTGCATTTTATATCTGACACTTGTTTCCACCATGTTTCTTGTCTAAGTGTATGGCAGGAATTGAACATTGTGCAATGATCAGACAGTGCAGGGAATCAGTCAAGTAAGAAAGAGGGGAATTGTTCGATTTTAGTGCGGAACGCTAAGGATGGAGAACCAAGTGACATAGGCAAATGGCAGAAAGACAAGTTGGTTTGAACTTAAAATTTTAAAGTTTGATTCCGAAGAGTTTGGGCGAGTGGAAATGCCTAGTGAAGCGATGGATTGAGAATGGTTATAGAAAGAATTGGTGATGTTTTGGAGATAAATTGAGGAGTAGAGAGGTGAGAGTACATTTTACGTCTAGGAGTGAGATATTTTCATTGTGAAATAATATTTGAGGTCGAAATCGACATATTTAACAAAGGTAATATCAGTTGGGTTTAAATTGAGTTCTTGGGGAAATGTTGGTTAAGGGTTCTAGTGATGGTTTCTCTTAGAGCATTATGGGCTTGTGCTAGAGGAAGTTTTCACATTTTGAGGCAAAAGAAAATGAGATTGGAGAACCTTGAGGTAAGGATTGGGGTTTTACCCAAACAAACTAGAATCAATGAATTGGGAAGAAAAAGAGTTGGAAAGTTTGGAATGGTTGGATGTCGAGAGGGGCAATTTATTTTGGCTTCTTTTGAAAAAATGAAATTTGGTGTACTTGGAGATTGTGAGTAGAAGGGGCTGAGGAGGGAAATTGTGGAATTGGAGGAGCAACATAGTGGTTTTTGAATAAGCCAGTTGAATTTGGGAACCAAACATATTAGGTTGTAGTAGAGTGAAGTGTGTTGGGAGTTGAGTTATGAAAGTTTGGGTGGTGAGAATGATGGTGCTAAACCACATAATGAGGAGAGGAAGTAAAGTGGGGAAAATTGGGTGATGACTAATGGTCAGTGAGTAATGTTGTGTTCATCGAGATGTGTTTAGGGAATCCTTGGGTCGAGAATTGTGTTCTTAAAACTAATAAAATGGTATATCCTATTGTGATGAGAAATGACATATTATGACTTGGTGTTCAAAAGCGTGAGGTGGAAAATCAAAAGAGGAATGTGGGAAAGTGAGATTTGTAAAGTGGATAAGGGTAAATAGAGAGTTGGGTGTTTGCCAACAATTGGGTGAGAAAGACTCAATGGTTTTTAAGGCATGCATCGATTGTGGAGTTTCTTGTTATGGGAGCGAGCATGTGCTAAAGAAGATGCAATGCTTCAAATGTTCGAGTGCAACTAGTATGGATGCCAAGCAGTCAATATTCACAGCAACAGAGTTGGCTTCCAGCATCAATTGCAGAGTTGTGACGAGTGGTGCAGGTACAAGTGCAAGAGGTATACAGTTACTGTTTTTCAACAATTTGTACTTGATAATAAATCACATTGTTATGTACTCACTATTACGATAATTTGATGGTTGCATGAAAGCATGCATGTCATGTTAAGCAACCTAGTGGCATGTGGATCGGAAATGGTGTGGGATGATAGTACATATGTACTAATGATAAGTCCATAGCTGGACAGATGATAGATATTTAACTGTGAGTACATAAATTTGTTAAGGTGACTTACAAAAAATTTAATAAGCCTTAGATTCGAATTGTTTTGGTGTGGATGAAAGAGTAATAAGTGTATTATGGCTTTACACTATTGAGACATATATTTGAATACATGTGTGTGACCTATGATGGAAGAAATGGGTGAAAATGGGGATTGTGAATTGCTAAGGATATAGAGAGTGAAATGAATCTGATATGAATCTGTGTGTGTTTCTTTTGTTTGAGACTGAAATGAGGATGACTGGAAGTGTGGCTTGAGTTATGCGTAGCATATGTTATTAACAAGATGTTAATGAAAAACTATAATATGATTTAGATTCAGTGTTACTTTAGGCTTTGTCTTGGGGTGGTAGTAGTATGTTTCAAAAAAAAACCTTATTGTGGATTGGGCTAAGTATGAAATTTAAAAGTCATGGCAACTAAGAGAATCTCAGTATGATATTAGTGGTTCACCACCTATGTTATTGTTGAGAAGGGAATGCGAGTGATATCTCGAGGATGTCCTTGTGATGGGAGAGTTGGGTTGAGTGGTGTTAGTGTGGATAGTTTATATTCTTTGGAGATTGAGACCTTGATGAAAACCTTAGTGTGTTATCAACTTGGGAAAGAGTGTGAGCAATATTTGAGTATTGGTCTATCAAAAATTGAGATGAAGAAATTGTGGTAGTTAATTTCAGATGAAACTTTTAGTAATGCTTAGTGGTACTTTTAAATTACACTATCTTAGTGAGAAACATTGGCGTAAAACGGATAAGAAATTGAAATTATGCTAGTGCTCAAGAGATTGATATGTGTTCCAAGGTAAATTCGTGAGTTAGCAGATTGATGTTAGAAGATTTTCGAGACCTTTTCGGTCAAGTCACGTGGTTGTATGTTTCAGCTAGGTGGCATAAGATTTGAGATACTAAGGAAAGGATGAGAATGATTTTAAGGGGTTAAAGAAAGGATGGATGTCTATAGTGACATTGAAATAGTGATAAGAGGAATTATTGACTGATGGAAATTCTAGTGAATTCCGAGTAGAAAAGTAGTGGCAAGTGAGATTGGCCATTGTTAAGTCGGGTTGGACAAACTTCAAAAGTAACGGAAATGGATGTTAAGTCACTTGGAGCAAATAGCATTGTATTAACTAGACTCACTGGGATTGTGATCCTTTTAGCTAAGTAAAAGAAGTCTTAATCGGGATGTTTTAAGAGTAAGTTATTAATTTTCTTATGGGAGTTGAGTTCAAAATTTATAACCAAGATGGTGAATTCCTATTGTTGAGACTAGTGCAGTTGTGCCGAGAGATGTTAGATTAAGAAGAGAAAGAATGGAAGTCGTGGTTAAGTATTATATGCGGTTAGAGATTTGGGCTTGAGGATATGAAATTTGGAGGGTAGAGTTGACATGCCTAAACTTTGGATTAGATTTGGGAGATTATATCCCAGGATATTCATGGCACGTTTTGCCCAAGGTTTAAGAATAATTTTGATTTTTGGTTGAGATGTTGTGGTTTGTTGGGCAGAGTTTGTGTGTTTCCATTTAATAAAATTTTGGAATGACTTCGATGGTTTAGTTGAATGGCAGAAAAGTATGTGTGCACTTAGTGGCACTTGGGTGTAGAGCTAGGAAAGGTGATACACAAGTTATGTGAAAGTTTTGAGAATAAGGTTTGTAGGTGGTTATGCAACTTCGAAGTTAGTAAGGGTTGCACCTATAAAATTATGTTGGAGGATTTTGTGAGAATACACGAAAGTGTTGTTTAAATCTTGAGACAATTGACTTTGTGAGCAAAGTGTGGAAAATAGTAGTATCAACGTAATTTCAAGGACGTTCTTTTGAGAAATTTTGTGGAAGAAGGTATTTACTCATCATGGGATTAGAAAAGTGTTGTCAAGAGGTGTTGATAACTTTGGATTTGGGTCGATATCACGCGAGTGCTAATGTTGTGTAATAGTCTCTAAGGACGTTGTTCCTATAAAAATTGTTATGAGTTGGATTTGGGATTCGGAACAAATGTTCTTGTGGTAACTCTATGGTAAGTCTTGCTATTGTAAGTAAAAAGGAAAGTTGTGTCTAGCATTGTTGTTCAAATCGTCTTGATTGTGATTGGGGTGTGGTAGAGACCATAGAGGTGGAAATTGCTGACTGATAAGAATCGAGTTCCATCATGGTTAGTGAAAGGAAGGTTACATAAAAGAGTAATAGTAACTCCTTAGTACGGAATGAGGAGAAATTCAAGATAGTGTGGCGAAAACATGTGTTCCTTGATTCGGATTTCTGAAATATACGAGACTAGTGTGAAAATTTTCATCCTCGTGAATTGGGTACATGTTCTTGTGTTTTTCTTTTGAGGATAGGCACATCCTAGAATGAGAGTTGTGGCATTGAGGTTGTAAGCAAATGACCTATGTTTTGGGGCACCAATGGTGGTTAGATATGCATTGAGGGTGAACTTTCAAAGAGTGGAAATTCCAAGTATCAAAGATCGGTGATTAGTTTTTGAAGGAAGGAGAGAGTAGGATATTAATTATCAAGGAAGCTCATAGGGTGAGGGTACCCTTTTGTGCAATACTAAGGGTAGCTATGATTTGATTTAAGGAAGACAATCCTTGTTTAGGGAATGTTGAGAGATTGAGAATAAATTGGAGGTTCCAAGTAATGTCTTGGGAAGTAAGCTAGTAGCCGTTTAGAGTTTGGGAGCGGTATTGGATTTTGTGATCTTAATTTCGAGGACGAAATTTCCTAAGAGGGGGAGAGTTGTAATACCCGTTCTATATTATAAATTATTTTTAATAATAATTCTAAAAATGTTAGAATGTGAAGTGGAGTGAAGGAAGTTGTATAAGGGTATTACGGTATTTTTATAAATACATAAATTTACATAATGCCTTATTTATGAAAATAAGGAAGGAGGGTGGAAATTAATGGTAAATAGGAGAGTTAGTAGAGGGGTGAATGGGACTTTTACCCTAAAAACCTGATTTGGGCTTATAGGTGGAGAGGGTTTGGATCAAACCCATTTGTTTGAGTGAGTTCTTGAGGGTTCTAGAGAGCTCTTTAGAGAGAGAAGGAGGAAGAAGGATCATGAGGAGTTGAAATCCTAGAGAGTTCTTCTACACATGGATCAAACACCAAGTAAGTATCACTCTCCTTAAATCTCAAGATCAAATTCGTAAAAACGAAGCCAAGATCTAGGTTTTTATAATTTTCGGATTTTTGGGTGTTCTTGAGAAAAATCTTCGATTAGAGGCTTTGTAGTGGTTTGTAGATCTTGTAATCGAAGTATGTTGGTGATGAGGATCATTAGAACACTTTGGTATAGTTAATTTTTGAGTTTGGGGGCAAAAAGATCGAGATTGGGATGATTTGGGGCGAAGTGGTTCGTAAAACATTTTCTAGAAATTCTCCACTGAAGAACGTCGACCGGTCGCGGTATTTTGCCGACCGGTCGTGGCATGTCTGTGAGGTCCTGACCAGTCGTGGTTTTGGGGAGACCGGTCGTGGCAGGTCAGAGGGGTCCCGACCGGTCACGGATTTGGGGAGACCGGTCGTGGTTCAATATTGTTTGAAGGTGATTATCGATTCAGTTGATTCAATTTAATGCCTCATTATGTTATTGCCAAAACTATAATTCATGGGAACTGAAATTGGTAATTGTTTTGACAGGGATGTTAAGGAAGGCATTGAGGCCTTACTCAAGGACAAGGGAAGAGTTTGAACCAGGCAAGGAAAAAGGTTTGATCAACGGCTCTGGTGAGTGTAAGGATGTAGTATCTTTAATTGTACGTTCCCAATGTTATTTTAGTTAACTGTTTATTATGACATGAAAAGTTAACGGTGTAATTGTTGTTCAAAATAATATGCAAGAACATGAAAGTATGATAAGAATAATATGCATGAACATGAATATATAATGAGAACAATGACATGAAGTGGTGATATGCATACACATATATGCATGAGTTGTGATAGGAAGCACAATATGCACGTATAAAATATTATGCATGTCTCCGTGGGACGGGTGGCGATTGTTGGCAACCAATGTAAGTCCAACAGTACGTGGGACGTACACCAAGTGTTGTTGCGCGGGGCGCTTGAACTACTACCCATTGTAGTAGCGGTTTTAAAGCATGGGGTGCTCAGTTTACTTGAAAAATGGCTTGGGTCGGTATATGTAAAGCATTATGCATGAGAAGCATTGTGGAATGAAAGTCATAAATACTCATAATTCATGATTTACTGTCACTAATATGACTTGTGTTCTGGAAGTTAAATATATTATATTCACACTCTGTTTCCTTGTCTTTGGCTTGGAAATAGGTTCGGGTTAACGGTCCACTACAAGGCAAGAGGTTATTGGATGCTTGGATGAGATTGAGGAGCTAGAGCCACCTAGTGAAGAAATATTGGTTCTTGTAGATGATTTTAGAGATTGTGGTAGATTCTTAATGTCTTATTATTCCAGAGAATTGTATTGAGATTTTTGTAGTAGCTTAGTAATTTCCATTGTTGCTCTTTCCTTATAGGTTTTTGAGTAATGTCAGCTCTTGTTGGGATTCATATGTTCGAAGTTCCGTTGCCTCTTTTATGTAGTGTTGACAATATTACTCGAGGTTTTTATTTAGCAAGGAAGTTTGCAAAAAAAATTTTATTTTTTGTGTATTTTGGAGTTGGGATGTTATAGTCGCATCCTTGATCATTCCTCCAAGCCGCAACCTAAGAAACCCAACCGTTAGCCATGAATGGAAGAGAGAGAAGATGAGAGCTAGGGTTTGAGAGATGAGAAGACTTACCGTTTAAGCACGAACCGCCACTATTCACACGAAGCTCTCAATGTCCCCGTCAATGTTCATGAAGGAGCCAAGCTCCAACTCTTGAAGGAGATGGGTGGATTGAAGAGAGAAGGGAGAGGGAGAGAGAGATATAGACTGGGGGAGGTAAAGAGAGATAAAATCTGTAGAAATGTTAGGGTTTTCGGAGGGTTTTGGATATATAAACACCCCTATGAAATTCCCACTTTGCCCATCACTAACCTAGCAGAAAACTGTGTTTTTACATGTGGCGACCGGTCAGCGATAGTATAATCGATCGGTTGGGACCAATTGATTGTGCCCACTGCAAAAGCACGACCGGTCGGCCACATTATGTGGATCGGTCGGGAATAAGAAATCCGGAATTCCCAAAAGGGACTGTGAAACCGCAACCATTTGGCAATGGCTACGTTGACCGGTCACCAAGGCCAAAAGCAGAATTCTGGAAAAATTGTTCTCCAAGAGCAATCCGGCCATAGTTTCGTCGATTCTTCACCGATCAACAAGCGCAAGAATTTCTAATTACTACACGGATTATTACATGATATTTTAAAATGGAAATATAATTAATATAAATTTTTAGAAGTGTGACAAACTACCCTCCTTATAAAAATTTCATCCTCGAAATTTACTCGAGTAAGGAGATAGTTGATCGACGCAACAATCTATAAAGAATCCAACGAAGAGTCAAGCTCTACCAAGCTTCCGCTGCGATCGAAACCACTTCACGACAAGGAACCGCATATGATACACTTCCCATGGATCAAACCATATTATCGGCACAATCCACAATCGATAGAAGATAAACAAAGATTCGCTCTTAAGGACCAAAAGTCCACAAAAGGACAACTCTAACGAGATTCGCACATGAACTCCACTATGATTACACCATGAGCACGCAAAGGTCAATCGCCAAGGTCATCGACCAAAGATACCCCGCCTCTCGAAGATGCACCAACACACAAAGAGTACACCGTTCTGCCCCGAACATGCCAAGGGTATGCCAATATGACGAGACACAATCCAAAAGTTACTCACAACCCACCTAAGCCCTGTATGCATTGTGTTGACACCCAAATTTTGCCTCAGCCTCCGCAAGTTTAGAAATCAGCAAAAGGATCTTTGTCAGTATCCGAATGCACCTCCAGAATATTCAGACTCACCGCGAACAGCCCCGACGTGCGTCAAATTTTTTAAAATGATGAACCTACAACGGCCAAGTGTTGAGGAACACTTACTTGTCACAGTAATCGATTCCGATGTATCTACTGAAACAAATTTCAAAAAAACGACACAAAAACCGCATCCGAATTGGCAAAAAGGCCGACACAAACAGAATTTTATACGAACGTTCGAAATTTCTTTTCTGAGGAGAATATCAAAGATGATCATATTACAAAGATGCAGACATAAAAACTGACTCCGTCCGATCCAGCATCGGAATTCAGTTAAGGATAAACGTCAATATGTTCAGATTTCCATGCAGCGCTGGAAGGTCAAATTAACCTAGAGGGGGGGTGAATAGGTTATCAATTAAAAATTGTGATCTCCCTTTTTAAAACAGTTTAATTATTTAATTAAATTAAACTTAAACTTGAC
>NMUG010004059.1:0-14193 GCA_002855965.1 Monotropa hypopitys | reverse complement strand
ACTGGCAAATTTAAAATTTGCCCCAGTAATCATAGAAATATATTACTGAGACTTTGAAAACTTTTACCTGAGTAATAGCCGTAGAGAGATGCTACAACTGGCAATTTTAAAATTTTCCCCAGTAATCATAGAAAGATATTACTGAGACTTTGAAAACTTTTACCTGAGTAATAGCCGTAGGGAGATGCTACTACTGGCAAATTTAAAATTTGCCCCAGTAATCATAGAACGATATTACTGGGACTTTGAAAGATTTAAAAGATTTACCTGAGTAATAGCCATAGGGAGGTGCTACTACTGGCAAATTTAGATTTTCACTAGTAACCGTAGAAAGATGTTACTGTGGTTTATAATCTGAACTATGGTCACATGAAGACACCAATAGATAGCTTTTTGCAAATTCAAATTTGTATCCATAGAGAGATACTACCGAGAAACGTTAACCTATAGCCCTGGATGAATGCTATTGAGGCTCCGTGATTGTAAATCTACAACCATAGAGAGATGTCGCCGTAGGCTTATGAAAAATTTAGTCTGTGGCCTTAGAAAGATGCCAACAAGAGATTTGTTTTTTGAAAATATGAACCTGTAGTCTTAGATAGATACTACCGTAGGTTTAGAAAAAGATTTAACCTGTGGCCTTAGAAAGGTGCCATCGCAGGCTTTGGAAAGTTTAAATCTGTAGTCTTAGGAAGATGCTACCTAAATTTTTGAAAATATAAGTCTGTGGCCTTAGATAGACACCACTGGGATTCCCTGGAAATGCAAACCTGTAGTCATAGATAGATACTACTGTAGGTTTGGAAAATTTAATCGTGTCGATAATCATAGGAAGAAGTTACCGAGCTTTTGTATCTATAAAATTTGTAGATATTTGTTACCTGAACTTGAGTCATTTGACTAGCAGGATTTTTAATGATTTGTTTCTTTGTTTTGTAGGATGACTTCTCGGCGTAGATCAGGGAAGGAGCCTTTGGATGAGGCTAGACCTTCGAGACAGACAGAGGAGGAGAGGGAGTTGCCTTGCGCTGACACAGCTAGGATTTTGGCCCTTTCTTCTGTGGTGGTCTTTCGAGCATATGAGCATAGGGCGCCCCCGTTCCACTGGCCTGGAGTATTTCATTCCCAGGGCCCTGATGTGGCCGCGTCCGTCTATGCGTTCTATGGATCTGCTGGACTTCGTTACACTCTGCTCTCAGTTAGAGCTTGTCACGACAGATGATATCACCTGGCAACCATTCCTTTTCTTGACAGAGGGGGATACATATGCCTACGACATATATTTATCATCTCGGCGGTATACCTTCTTCTCTTATTCCTCTTGGGAGCTATATATGGGCGACCACTATTGGCGCCAGACGACGGGAGAGGTGCGGATCCCCAGATGCCCATTTGCTACCACCTTTGGATAGGCTTGGTCTCTGACTGTGGGAGATAGAGATGTTGCTGGGTTCATGATGACGGGGGATTACACTTCTTGGTTTCGGAGTGTATCCATTGGCCACTTCACCACTACGACCCAGGTTCGGGGAGGACGTTCGATCGGCGCTGAGCAGGATCGTTTTTTTCAGATGATGAGGAGTGTTGATCGCAGAGCCCAGACTTCCCAGTCTATTTTAGAGGAAGAGCAGTGGAGACTGTATCAGGATTTCCAGCAGTGGGGGGCTGAGCTTGGAGGAGGACTACCAGATCAGCAGTTTTCCCCAGATGAGGTACGTAAACATAGTAGTTTACTTTCAGTCATTGTCATTTCATAGATCTATATAGATCTGCTTAACTGTCATTTCTGTTTTCTGATAGATTTGTTTTGCTGTTTCAGGCTGCCCCAGACCCACCTAGAGGTTCAGTGGATAGGAGACCCAGACGCCATGGACAGCGAGATGGCAGCAGGAGCAGGGATATCTGATGTACCTGCAGCAGAGATAGATTTTTTTTGCAGTTTGATAGCATAGTACTGAGTTTGTTGTTTTTTCTTCTTTTTTTTCAGCTGGACACTTTGTGTAGTTAGTCCTTTTCGTTCTTCTTAGCAGGACACTCTGTGTAGTTAGCCATTTTCGTTCTCTCTTTTTTTGTAATAGATAACATTCTGTATGTAATATATTTATTTTAATCTGTCTTTTTCTGTTGTACCCGTTTTTTCTATTGTCCTGTATAACATAGATGTGAAAAAAAGGATACCGATCTTTGTTTCTCCTTTGCAGGAAAATGTCGTTTTCACCTGGGTTTGTTGCACTCTTAGTTGCTTGGTGGGTGTCTTTTACCCCAGCTGAGCAACTTATGTTTGAGCAGTTGTTTGGCGGGTTGGCCATCCTTTTGACCGTTTACGTTGCCCCAAAATTCCTGCTTGCTATTATGAGATATTGGATACCGACTCTGAGTCTGTTCCATTTTGGCTATCATGAGATGACTCCCACGTTGAAGTAGTATCAGTTTGTTTTGAGGATGGAACCTTCCCTAGAGACTGTGGCCTGCATATTCCCTTCTCGGAATGCGCGGACCGTTTTCTGTGCTTTGATAGGTCTGAAGAAGACTTCGCTGATTTCGTGATGAGGCTTACTACGATCCACGGGGGGCTGACTTTGCCCGACTGCCTGATAGTAGTGCAGGTTCCCGCAGACGTATATGTGCGTTCACATTTGTATTGTTGGCGGGGTTGTTCTTCCCGAGATATAATGGACAGCTAGATCTGCGTGTGGTTTTCTGGGTTGATGCTGTGATCGAGGGACAGACCATCGTACCAGCGATTTTAGCGGAGATGAATGGGGACTGACCCTGTATCTACTGTCTCATGATTCCCGCATCTGCAGTGGTGTTGAGTTACTGTATGTATGACTTGTCGCCCATGTGTTCAAGAGTCATTCATCCCATCCTAAATGGTTTTCTGACGTACCCTTGCAGTTTTTGATTGAGCATATTGCTGATATACCGCGTATCCCTCAACAGTTGGACGCTTGGATTGTGGACTTGGATAGCATTACACCGGACACCATTGTTTGAGACATCGGCATTTTCAGTGCTATGGAGCGTGCAGTGACTGTACATGGGTTAGGTTTGTCCTTTCTGCCTCTTGTTGGTTTATATGGCGTGGTGTCGTACTATGGATGCCGCATCCTCAGACAGTTCGGGCTTTACCAGGATGTCCCAGCTTCTTCTTCACTGTTCGATAGTGGTAGGTATCACTTTGATTTTGCTAATGACATGGCTCATCCGCTGATTGGAGAGGCTTCTGCACTGTGGGCTCAGCGGGTTTTGATTTCGTCCATTCAGACTAGTGGCAGTCCCGATGTTTTGGAGTCATATCTGCACTGGGTTGTCGGGGAGATTGATCGTCAGGCCGGTATAGTGGCCACTTTCCCCGTTTACTTGGATACTTTTCTGTTACCGCAGTGGTCATCGTATGTAACACCCTTAAAATTTGAAACCATATATTTTTTTTGAAGGATATAAAATGGAGATATTAGAGCACATGCATTAAAGGTCTAAGCCATGAATGTCACCATTCCCACAAATATTTAAATGATCCAAGTAGACACACATCACATGAGTTCAAGAAACATTACAAAGTCGGGTGTTATGCTTACAAAACATAATTAACTTAAAACGAATGAAAGACAAGTCCATATGTTGGACCAATGCTCCAAAGCTACTTCAAAACGTGCTTGAATCCACCAAGCTATGTCATTGGCTCCTTCCCTAAAAAGAAGAGGGTTAGGCCACGCCTAGTAGGAAAATCCCAAACAAGATTTTATATGATTGAATACACAAAAGTAAGGAGAATGCATGCATAGGAGTTAGGCATATTATCAACATGTGATTCCTAACAAAAGATAGTCATTTTCCCAAGATTTTCCATATGTTGATCATTTACATTCCCATATTTCAACAACATTTCAAATTATAGGATTTGTCAAGATATGTGAGTTTTCGGCTAATTCCGCGCTAGCCGCTCGTCAACAAGCTAACCGACAATTTTCTCGTATTCCCCGACTCGACGGGAAGGGCCAGAAAACCCTCCATTGCGCAATGTTGTGAGTGCTCGCACTAGCCACTCAAGGTAATCCCAGCTACCCGATAATTTAGCCAACTCAATTTCCCCACAATCGTTCATTCATGATTTAATTCATGGCCAACGGCCTAGTTTCAAGACACATAGATTCCCGTATATCAAAACGAACAACATTCAATGAATTACACGAATTTAGGTTCCAATCACATTTTCCCCAAATTTCTATACTTAGTCAAAATCTAGGTTTTTAACAAAATTGGGGCTTTTGATTTTAAAGCACGGGTAAGTGAAATTAAAGCCTCAAGGAACCTAAAAACATGTCAATTGATTAACTCCAACAAGATTCAAACCACAAATCAAATACACTTAACCCTACACTAACATTGACCCTACTTACACAAAATCGAGTGGATTTTGAGGCGTATAACAAAGATATGAAGATACAAGTTTAGAATCCCCTACCTTAGGAATAGATACACACCACCTTGACTCGGAGCTCTACACACCAACACGAACAAGAACCACCACTGTGAAGCTTAGGACATGCTCTACAACGTTAATGCTCTGCAAATCTTCCGAAAACCACCTTTGGAGCTCCAAAATGAAGAGAGAAGGTAGAGAATGAGAGTGTTAGGGTTTTAGGGAGGTAGAGAGAAGTGATCTATAGGGAATGAGTTAAAATCGTGCCCTAACTTGTTTATATAGGGTCCCTACTTAAAAAGACACAAATACCCTTAATGAAGCTGTCCAGACAGCAGTTGCACCGGTGCAACGATTTCCTGCATCGGTGCAACCCTTGGTCAGTGTCCAGAACTTGCCTTGTGCACCGGTGCAGACCTACCCTGCACCGATGCAAACTCCTCTTACACCGGTGCAACCCAGAGTTGCACCGATGCAAACTTGCATCAGAATGAGTAGAATGTTTCCAGCCTTCCCTGCACCGGTGCAGCTCCACTTTGCACCGATTCACCTGAAGCTCAACCCAACAGTGCCTCCCTGCATCGGTTCTGCATCGATGCAACATTATTTCAAAGACCCTACACCGATGCAACATCAACTTGCACCGGTGCAACTACACCAAAATGCAAGAAATGTTGCATGGTGACTCCAAGGTCTTCCCGAGACAACTCAAACCAACGTCTAACACTATAACTAAGCTCGACGGGACTACTAAACGGCATACGCATCCTTGGAATAATAAGATAGACGTATTCTACACTCAACGAACTATTTGAATCGAAATTCTAAATGAAATAAGATCTAAATCGAATATAAATCGCATTAAATTTTATGGAGTGTGACATCGTATCTAGCGTCGCAGACTTCGAGCTACACGCTAGAGATGATTCATTCACATTCTCGGCATGAACAGATGATTGGTGAGAGGGATACGGCTGTTCGACAGACCCGTTTTGTACCAGGGAGCGAGATTCTCTACGGAGAGACGTCGATCACTTGTCCCTACAGTTATCGAGTATAGAGGCTGCTGCGAGCAGTTTGCAGCGAGACCTTGCAGATGTGAGAGCTTCGGCCAGTTTGACCTGCATAGTAGTTAATTTAGAGGATTCATTGCAATGGGCTACTCAGTGGCATGAGACTCATCTAGAGGAGATCGGCATGCTGTTACGCGTCATATGACTTTATTTGTGATCTTGACGATGGCAGGGATCGACTGCAGGAGGATTTTGACACCCTGACTGGATCGTATCATAGATCGCTTGATGAAGTCCTGAGATTGCACATTAGGCTGCGTGCTGCTCGTCGGTGTTTGGCTAGAGAGAGGAGATTTCACTTCCAGGATGTAGAGGGCTTACGATCTAGTTTTGCCTCTATGGAGTATTTGTTTCCGGGCGGCTATCCGGATATGGCTCAGCTGCATACCTTGGTACGGATGCTCCATTGTTTGTTATAGGTGGACAGATCAGGCACCGTGACTGGTACCGTGATGACTACCCGATATAGAGAGATGTGCCAAGCTTTGTTGGGCTTGCTGGATGCATTCTCACGGAGAGACCTGCGATGATCAGCATGTTTGCATTCTATGTTTCTTTTTCAATTATGCAATGTCAATGTATCATTTTGATGTATGAGTATATTTCTACTACCTGTAATCTTTATCAAACAAATGTATGCTTCTCTGATAAGAGAGATTGATACTCAATTTAAGTTTAAAACTCGAATAATTTTGTGAATAAGGCCCGATCGATAAATCGAAGGCGGAGACCTAAGTTCACCCTTTCTTTGAAAATGATATTGTAATTTTTAGCACATAAAGTGACAGACCGCTAGAACGAATCGAACAGAATCTTCAAAGAAACTGTCTCTTCGGAAGGTCGATCGTTGTGCAGACGTCTGTTTTAAATTTGCCGTTGTTCGGACATATTCTGATGGTTTAGCTGGTTCCGGAGAACGATCTTGTGTGTGTGTTTTGTTGGCTTTTTCTTTATCCATTTTGTCATAACTCCTTTTCGAGTGATGATTATGCTGGATGTCTTTTATTTTTGTTTTGATTTTGCTACGATTCCCTCTCGGGTCTTAACCGTACTGGATTGATCCATTTTTGCTATAGCCCCCTCACGGGTTTTGACTACACCGAATTTGTCCCGTTTGTTTTGTCAAGGTCCCCTTTCGGGTTTTAACCATGCTGGGCTTTTCCGTTTTTGCCATAGTTTTCCTTCTTAGGTTTTAACTATGCTGGATTTTTTTTGACAATGATCAAGATTTCAAACTTCTCCAAGACACAGGCTTCTCAACTAAGTTCTGATGTTTTGAATAAATGTGAGCACTTCTGTTTATGAGGAGAGTCTGAAGAATTCAGAAAGAAAAGGATAAGAGATCTTTTGTAGAATCCCCCTTTTTGTTTGTGTAAGGGGGTAGCGATTTTATTTTTCTTTTGATCATCGCATTGATGTGATGATGATGAATATATATTTTTTGCATCGCTCTTTTCAGATAAGAGGAGAAAGGAAAATATGGTTGAAGCATCGAAAGGAGTGGAAATGCTACTTCACTCAAATTGCATTGGATCTTTAGTGAGAAGACGATGTCTTTATAGAAATTTAAGATTTGATTATAGAATTTAGAAAAGCTGCTACAAATCAAGCATAGTAGAGCTTGAGCATATCTGCATTTGAGGGAGAGGGGGAACTCGATACCATTCATTTCTTCAAGGATGACGGCTCCACCTGATAGCATTTCGGACACTGTGAAGGGCCTTTGATATTTGGGGGAGAACTTTCCTTTTGCCTATTCTTGATCGGGAGAAATCTGGTTCAAACCAGGTCGCCTTGCTGAAAGACTCATGGCCGTACAGGTTTGTTGAAGCTCTTTGCGATTCTCCGCTGATAGTATTATGAATGATGGACTGCTGATAGTCTTTTTAGGAGGGACAATTGATCATGTCTGGCCCTGACCCATTCTGCATCTTCCGTTGCAGACTCCATCATAATATGGAGCGGCGGGATTTGAGTTTCAGGAGTGAGGACGGCTTCATAGCCATAGACCCAGGGAAACGGTGTTGCCCCAGTAGAAGTTCTTGTAGATGTTTGGTAGTCGTTTTGAAGGTTTTAGGAGTATCGCTATGATGGATCTCCGTAGGGTTTGGGCTCGGGCCTTTAATGTTGTCTTGTCAGCTTCGGATCAGATCATGATCTGATTTGTCTTTGCATTTGTACACTCGACATGTTAAATTTTGTTCGATCATTTTTCGTTTTGAAAGGATGAACGTTTGGTTTTGAAAATTTTGCTTTGTTCGTTATTTATTGACTTAACAGAGAGGACAAACGCGCAGAATATATGAACCTTTTTCTTGACATTTAGATGTAACAAGGTAGAAGATCATATATCATACAAATGTACAGTTTACTAACATTCCGTAACAAAAAATGAAACATAGAAATAAACAGTATGCATAAGTTGCCGCGATTTACCGAGAGACGCGGGCTTGAGGGACAGACAAACCGTCCAGTTTTTGGTGATAGAGGATTGATGATGGCGGTTCGCAACATGTCGGTCATTCAAGTAAATCCTCCTCGAGATCTCCTTGTTCTTCTTTGGGCGTGACCATGAACGGGAAGTCTTTGAGACTCGGAGTTGCCGTTGTGGCATCCGAGGGTGCGTTAGCCTCTACCGAGGTTATGATCCTTGAGTCAATAAGGTCTTGCACCTTATGTTTGAGGGTCCTGTAGTTTTTGACGGTATGGCCCATTTGATTGGAATAAAAGGCACATCGTTGGTCGGTCTGAAAATGCAGGGGAGAGGGTTCGGTAAAGGGCGTGAAGGAATGGGGTCCAGATGTCCTGAAGAGCTTAGAAAGGACAACACTTCAGTCATTGGTATTGCCAATGGAGTGAAGCTCCTGCTTTGTGATGGGCCTCTTGTTAGACCCAGAAGGGAGACCTTGCGTGGCCTAGGATGCTGACTTTGCATCGAGTGATAGGGGGAGACTTATATGGGCCAGAACTTCTGGGCTTTTGATATGATGAATGCGCGTGGAATGGCCCGTCATGGCTTTGAGACGGGTTTGAGGAGGAGGAGGGATAGGCATCCCTGTTCCAGGCAAATAATTGTAGCGAGGGAGCTTGTGCTTGGAAGAGTTGGCTGAGGAGCGCTCGGTTGGTAATTTGAAGCTCTTGGTTCTCTCTTTGGAGTGCTTTAAATTCACCCCAGAAAGCTAATTCAGGCTCGCTGCCGCATTGTGGGCAATACTGTCTTCTGGCCATGTTTGGGCAAAAGATTTGATGGTCCTGTTATAAGACGTATTCGGACGGGTGGTGTCGGTACCTGTACGATAACACTATGCTCGAATCAGTATACAAGGAAATATCTTCGGAAATATTGGAGACGTATGGACTTCCTTTAAGATTTAAAATTCAGGATGCACCTCAGACATGGAGTCTGGAGGACGGTCTTGAATTATAGATCTTTGGGAGATAATGTTGAGTCCGTAGTCTATTTCTAACCAATATTTCTAAAGATCCTGACGGTTTATAGCATTTGAGCAGATATATGCGTAAGAGAAGACCTTTAGGGATAATTAGAGACATGGGGACTTCCTTTTAAATTTAAAATTTGGGATTTACCTCAGACATGGAGTCTGGAGGATGATCTCGGATTTATAAATTTATAGGGAGATTTTTGAAAAATGACAAGTCCATAGTCTTATCTCGACCAATATCCCTAAGGACGCTAAAATTTATTTTTGAAAATTTTGATATTTAACAGGCATGTATATAAGGATTCCCCTCGAAATATAAATGTTTGCCCTAAAATAGTAAATAGGGTTTTAGCTTAACTCTTTTACTGGTTTACTATATGCAGCATGTGGCTATGTTGGCTGATAAGGTTTAATGGCTCCCAAATCTTCAGACCTCTGGCCCCGTTAGGAAAACCATCGCAGAGTCGGTGATTTGGTTGGAGTGCCTCATTTCCATGGCAGACTTTTTATGGTCACGCGGCTTACTGTCGGGCCCCCGATAGGTTGATAGGGTATCTTTTATTTTGGGCAGTCATGACTTCCACCCAAAATAGGTAATGATGCAAATGATGAATGGAAAACATACATATGCAATGTAAGTAAGGTTTTTTTTTTGAGAAATGAGAGAAAATCCTTTTTGCAGTTTATATCAGTAAGCAAGAAATAAGCGGTAAATAGTTTCAGTGCAACAATTTTTTTCAACGCAGAACCTGTGTATTTTAGCAACGTGCCCTATAATTTCTCTGAAAAGAAATAAACAAGATGTCGATCAGTAATAATAAGCCGAGAATTGACTGATTTCAAAATTTCAGAAAAGATTTATTTTTGAAAAAGGTTTCGCAAGCCGAAATCCTCGAAATTCTTAGTAGAGTCGCCAACTGTAGCGCCGGAAAATTTTTTCGTTCTTCCCTCGTCCCCTCTCACGGGAGGAGTCGTTTTCCGGGACGGAAGAATCCGCGCTGTTGGAATTTATTTGAAAATATGGGGGTTTGTTTGAAAATGGGTGACGGCCTGAGTGTGCCGGTTTAGAATTTTCGGAGTCACCACTTGGCATTTTATTCGTGGTGTGCCAAGTCACCGATATTTTATTTGAAATGAATGTTTAATTTGATTTGAAAATGTGCCCTTTATTTGAAAAAGGTGTCTGTAAACCAGAAATTCGAAGTTCGGGGATTTAATTACGAATGGGGAAGTGTTAGGCACCCCACTTGCCCTTTCGGTACTTTCATTTTCAAAAGTAAATCTTTTCGTAATCCGAAATCAGTTATTTTCTCGGCTAGAGAAATGAATAATTATTACTGATATGAATGAATTGAATTGAATTTAAATGACTTATGGATAATAGTTGTTGACGGACAGATTTCAGCCCGGTTTTTAATAAGAAAGAATTGTTTTTGAGCTGGACGGAACTTCGGCGAAAAATGGTTTTCTACAGTCGGACAGAATTCCGGCTACATTTGGGAAAACAATTTTGTTTTGTTAATACAGTTTTATTTGCGATAGTCGAGAAGAACTTCGACTGTATTTTTAGAAATGAATTTGAGATGGATAGAATATTCGGCAGAAAATGATTTTCTACAGTCGGACAGAATCCCGACTGCATTTGAAAAGTTATTTTGTATTTTATGGTCAGGCGGAACTTCGACCGGTTTTAAAATATTTTATTTATTTTATTTATTTATTTTGTTTGGAAAGTTCCAAAGAATATTAAATGATCTGGCATGACCCGAGTCATAAAGCATTCTTTTAATCCGAGTCTGATAGCTACTACAAGCTTTCACTTCAGAGTACGGATCGAGGAACTTGGTTTTTGATTTTGAAAGTGTTTTTAATGTTTTTCAATCGGACAGAACTTCGACTATGAAAAACGATTTTTTTTTGGGTCGTACAGAGCTTTGACCGTGAAAATGATTTTTATACTTTTGGGTCGGACAGAGCTTCGACCGCGGAAGGATTTTTATAAAGTGTTTGCTTTTTCTAATATGAAAATTCCACAGAATATCAAATGCTCCGGACAAATCCGGGTCATAAGACATTTTTATTAATTCGAGTCTGATAGCTACTGCAATCTTTCACTTCAGAGTACGGATAAAGGAATTTGTTTTTCATTTAAAAGTGTTTTGAATATTTTTCAGTCGGACAGAGCTTCGGCTGCATTGTGATAAATGGGGAGGGGAGTTATTTTTATTAAGTGTGAAAAATCCCACAGAATATCGAGTGCTCCGGATGGGGCCGAGTCACAAGGCATTCCTTTAATTCGAGTCTAGTAGCTACTGCAAGCTTTCACTCTAGAGTACGGATACCGGAATTTAATTTTATTTGAAAAGTGTTTTAGGGAAAGCGAAAGTTAATCGCTGAAGAGAGATAGAATATATATGCTGTAATATGTATGTATGGACAAGGGTATAAGATATCATATATATAAACCGAGCTGGATATAGTCCGAGCTAGACGGCAGTACATATATAACAGTTGGATAAGATATTATATATATAAACCAAGCTGGATATATTCCGAGCTAGACGGCAAGTATATATATAAACTGAGCTGGATATATTCCGAGCTAGACAGCAAGTATTTTTTGGGCGAAGACGTTTTTATGTTCTTCTCGTTTATGACAGCGGAGCCGGCATAGCCAAGCATGTGCCGAATTCTAACGAGGAGAAAGACATAAAGTAACGAATTCTTTAACAGATATTTGTTCGAAAGTAGAAAAGACAAGTAAAAAATAATGACAAATTGTATTGATGTATTTGTACAATTCTGGGAGACAACTTCTGTAGATAGCTTCTTTAAAGTATAGTAAGGCATAGTATCGGATGCGTCCGACTGACTAATGCCGAACTATAAATTAGAAGACTATCAAGAGTCTCCGAAGAATATAAGAAACAAAACGGTATTTACCGTATAAAATAAACAGGGGTTCGGATACTTCGCAAAGATGCAGTTGAAAACGGTTTAGAGTAAGGACCCGGAGATTTTTGGTTTGAAAAGTAGCCGGATATTTGAGAGTGTAGTAATACTTGGAGGTTTCAAGGTCTGGATTGTTGTTAAGGGAGGTCCCTATTTATAATCAATCAATGTCGCAACTATAGTTGCGACATTGTGGTAAGTCGGTCCAAATGGCTGCCACGCGGGGCATGAGGTGGCTAGGATATTTTAGGAAGCTTCCTATTCGATTTTGACATTATCTTCTTTGCAAAATTAAACAGGAAATTAAATAAAATATCCTAAAAATTAAAAAAGTATCCCGGAGTTCTGAATCTTGGTCCGAAGCTTCTATTTGCGTTTGGTCAGCCCCTTAACGAACTCTGACATTGACAATTTAAATTTGATATCTGTGATCATTGAGTTGGATCATGAATATAGAAAATATCCCGGGCTTGAACCGGACGTTTCCCGGAAAATCCCTGAAATTCGGTTCTGTTGCTTAAAACAAAGAGAGAAGCACTGGTTGCACCTTCTAGACTGCTCAGCTTTTGGAAAATCTGTTCCACAGGGAATGTCAGACTTTAAAGATAAGGTCCGTGCAAAATTCGTTCACTGATTTTCTGGACTGTTGGTCAGCTGAAGGGAAAACCAAACGGATTGGCGTTTATCCTCAACTAAATCCCAGATCTGGATCAGACGGATTCAGTCTTTATACTGTCCTCTCTATAATTAGAACGTCTTCGATTATCCATTCAGAAACGGAAATTTGGTTGCTTGTGGGGGATTTTTCTTGCTCTTGAGAAATCTTGACAATCAGGGGACGATGTCGTAAATAAAGTGAGAAGCGGTAGGTGCACCTTTTAGACTGTTCAGCTTATGGAAAATCTGTTCCGTAGGGAATGTCAGACTTTGAAGATAAGGTCCGTACAAAATCCATTCACTGATTTCCGGGACTGTTGGTCAGCTGCAAGGAAAACCGAATGGATTGACATTTATCCTTAACTAAATCCCGGATCTAGATCAGACGGATTCAGTTTTTGTACCAGCTTCTCGGTGATTGATTTACCTTCAACATTCCATTCAAAAGCAAAATTTTGACCGTGCATGAGAGATTCTGCTCGTTCCCAAATATTCTGCCTGTTCGGATGCGGTTTCAGTGCTGTTCGTTGGAAATTTGTCTTGACTGGTTCGTCGGCTTTACTTTCTGAGATGGGTAAATGTTCCTTGACACTTTACCGTTGCTGGCTCATTGTTTTGAAATTTTTAGATAACGTCGGCATTGTTCACGAGGAGTCCGAACATCCCGGATGTATGTATTGATCCCTGAAAAGACCATTTTGCTGATTTCTGAATATGTAAGGGCTGAGTCAAAATTTCAGTATCAACAATATGTATTGTATTCATTCTAGCTTTATAGCTTATGCATTTTCTAAAACCTTTTCAGGATTTGAGGAACAACATTAGGAGCTTGGGAGCTTTTATGCAAGCTTTTTGTTATAACATGTATTAGCCCATAGGCCCTTTGATGTAACTTTGAATTATTAATGAAATGAAATGTGAGTACTTGCTAGTGATGCACTCTTTAGGTTTATTTTCACGCTTTCCGCTATTATTCAATCAAAAATTGTTCGATGAATCCCTAAACTCATTTAATAGGGCCTTTAGCGAGCTTGCTCGTTGGCCGATTATGGCTCATGTGTGATTGGGTTGTGACAACAGTGGTATCAAAGCACGAGTTTTCAGACTTCGAACAAACCCAGAGTTAGAATCAAGGCACTAACTAGTTATGCGTAGAAATATCTGTTAACTTTTAGAGATGGACTTACCTTAATATATATATATGTATATGTATATGTTATAGCTATGTCTAGCAGCAGCAGCAGCAGTGGCTATTCTAGCAGTGATTCCGAAGATCACAACGAGGTAGAACCACCCCCGGTGGTACATGAGGAAGAAGAAGAAATCTTTGAGGTAGACGAGGACGTTCGAGAGCAAGCCCTTTCTGATTCTGTGACTATCACTTCGGATCTTGTAGCTCGAGTGGCGGTAGGTTTTGAATATGATTCGGAGCAAGAAATCCTAGCCATGATTAACTATCATTTGCGATTGTTGGAGCATGCTTGTACAGTGGCGAGAGCATCCATTCAACATTGGGAGTTTGAGTACCTTATGGAAGGGGCAAGGAATCATGTCTTGTACAACGATAACGATGCAATCCAACCAGAAAATGAAGAAGTAGTCTAAGAAGAAGAGGAAACAATAGAGTGGCAAAACCAAGGAT
>NMUG010004058.1:0-14194 GCA_002855965.1 Monotropa hypopitys | reverse complement strand
CAATGTATCTATCACAACGTTACCTGTTACATCAACAACGTCATTAGAATTATGGCCAGTGTGAGTCTAAATATGACATATCTGTTGGCCATACGATACAAGTATGATTCAATTCTGATGGTTAATGAAATGATACCGATATTCTAAATACATGGCATAATCATGAACATATTTCTATTCTATCCACTAGGCGTCTCTAATGCATAATGATGTCATATACTGAATCTATTCAAAGCATGTGAACATGCTTCTGTTTTAGCCACTAAAAGGCTCTGATGCATAATAATGTCATCTACTAAATCTATTCTAAGTAGTTTGAAGTAATATAAAAATGTATGTTGGGTATATGAATTTAAAGTGTGTGAGTAAACACTAAAGTAGAGCCAAGGGAAGTAATTTGTAAATATAGGTGTGTTGCATTGAATCATTTGGATTGGAGGTAGGATTTGTCTCATATGTTCTAAACCAAAGAAATCTGTCAGCACACATAGTATTCCCATAAAGAAAAACTAAGTTCAAAACAAGAGTGAGTGAGGGAGGAGAACTTGGAAGAATTTGTGGGAATTCAATAAAAAACTTGGGACATTGAATTTGCAGCCAAGAAAGGTATGAAGATACTGTTTAACTCCTAAGTAGTTGTAAGATTTTATAAGAGTATTGGAAGAGTTCATGTATTAAACTCATATTCTTAGATTTTGGTGAATTTTGGAAGAATTGTTAGAATCAAATCGTGGTTTTGATAGAATTCAACATGAAATCATATTTGTGATGTTTATTATTAGTTGTGTAACAAGTTTTTACAAGTTGTATTGAGTTCTATAAGAAAAAATGGAGTTTGAGTTATATGGTTCGAACTAGAATGTTTCTGTGAAAAACCTGTTCTAAGCTACAACAATACCAGATACCGGCATCATGGAATTCGATGATATCGATATCTAGACATGCCCAGGATACTACAACCTAGATACCGCACTTGAGAAACCGGTTTCTGAGAATTCTGGGATACCGGTATCTGGGAATTCTGGGATACCGGTATCTGGGATAGTGTTTGGGATACCGCTTCAAGGCTTCTGGATACCGGTTTATGGTCCTATGGCTAGGATACCGGTATCTCGAGAAACCTCAATACCGGTATCTGGTGATGCTGGTTAATATAAAGGCAAAATTGAAAAAGTTTATAACTTGTTCGGATAACCACATGGGAGGTTCCCGAGCCTCAAATCAGAGGTGGGGGACATAGTAGACCTTAAGAAACCTTTTTTTGGGCATGGAATTAATTTAAATTCGGTTAATAAACAATTGGTTTATTATTTATGAAAGTCATTTATCCTTTGAATTATTGAATGATCATTGAATAATGATTTGAGTTTGTTTTTCAGGGGAATCTAAGTACTTATATCCAGCCAAATCGGATTACAAGAAACCCTCTTAAGGGTAAAGGGTGAGTGTAGTTACATTTAAATTTGTAATTCTGTTGATTAATTTTGTGACCCTATTTAATTATGTTGGACATAGGAGCATGATAGAACGTTCACGTGGTTCTGTTAGATATTTTCTGTGTTTCTGGTGTATTATTACATGTTGGGAGATAATAAAATGTGGATTGTTTCTGTTGGGGCAAGCTTGTGTTGGGGTATCATTGTGGAAAGTGGAGTACCATTGTGGAAAGTGGGGCAAGCTGTGTTAAATAGGGCTTAGGGAGCGTGTTATCCTTTATGGATATGATAGACTACAAGTCTTTTCTAGCAAGTAGACGTACTTGGATTGTAGTGTAATCCGGCGGTCACTGTGTGATATTGAGTTAACACCATTGATTTCCCATTTAGAAAAGTGACCCTAAAACGTGAAATTAAAATATAGTAGTACGTGGGGCAACTATAGGGGTGAAGACACTTGTGCCTGTCTGTTCTGTTCTATTTCTATTTCCGTTTCTGTTTCTGGATATTTCTGTGAAAGTGTAACTTGGGGCAAGATTATTTGGAGTACCACTATGATCTGATTCTGATTCAGTATCTGTGATCTAGTTTCTATTCTATTTCTATAACTGTTCTATTTATTAGTTCTGATTATCTATTTATCTGTCTGTTCTAATTTATTTATTCTGCATCTATATCTATTTTGCTTTCTATTTGACTAGTAGTAGTTGAAGCATAATGTGTTGTCTTTATTTAATTATGCAAATTTCTATGTAACTTACACACTCCTGGATTTTTTGTGATTTGTTTTGTATGAGAATCCAGATTTTTGATGGATAGATTGGAGGTCCACTACAGTGTCTGGAGCTTGGAGTTTGGAGGGGTTGATGTAGGCTTCTATCTTTTGTCTATATATGTCTGTCTGTATATGTCAGTTGTCTGTAGTTGAGATGTTTTCCGTACTTCTGAGTTAGTCTTTTACAGTTATGAGTTTGACTTGTGTAGTCAATGTTAGAAATTTAATTTCTATTTAAGTTATTTTCTATTATTTCACACCACCGTGTCCGCAGAATATAACATTTATTTTAGCGGAGTGGGATGTGACAGTTTTGGTATCAGAGCATGATTAAATTCTCGGAGTATGGATGGATAGAAGAATAAGTTGTGTGTAGCCAATAATTACCCTTAAATGTGATTGGAAGAGCGATCGTATACACCGTATCTTCTAATTGAAAGTTTGGTAAAATTATCTGGGGATACATAGTTTCCATAGGAGTATTTAGAGTGGGTTGTAGTGGACCATAGGGTTCTAGTGAGTCAAGTATAGGTCTTGGCAGTCACTAACATTTATCTATTAATATTTTCTGTGATGGTTATCTGTGATGTGATTGCAGACATTCATTATGAGTCGACATGAGGAAGGGGAATCAAGTGCAGCAGGTGAGGGGGAAGTGAATCATCCTAGAGTGCCAGGAGCACCACTAGTGAGAGGAGATATAGACCGGTTCATAGTAGATATGGAAACATATATGGAGCATCAGGTTGTAGTTGGGGATGATAGGTAACCAAGCGAACCAGGTAGTACTTTATCTGAAAGGTTTAAATAACTTTATTATGTTGAGTTTGAGGGTACGGTGAACCCTAGTGAGGTCGAGTCCTGGTTGAAGGGGTTGGAGAGGGTGTTTGTCATACTTGAGGCAACCGATGAACAAAAGGTTAGGTTAGCTTCCTTTAGCCTTAAGGGAGAAGCATTATCTTGGTGGGAAACCTTTAGTCGATTAAGGACAGCACCTATACCTGGAGTAGTACCTCATGTGAGGGGTGTAATCACTTGGGAAATTTTTGTTCAGGAATTCCATACCCAGTATTACCCTGAGAGTTACCCATTGGAGAGGGAGGCATAGTTTATATCATTTAATCAAGGAAGTATGATGGCTTCTGAGTATAAGGCTAGATTTTCAGCATTGACTCGATATGCCATAGATTTAGTAAATACTTATGCAAAGAGGTGTAGGCGATTTAAGAGTGGATTGATTCCACCTATTGCTACTAAGTTGACAGGGTACAAGGAATCATCTTATACGGATTTGATAGAAACTGCGAAGAAAATGGAGAAGGATATAGATGAGTTAAAAATTATAGAGTGGGAATAAAAAAGAGTAGAGTTGATGTTTCTGGGAGAGCAATGAGCAGTGAGTCGAAGAGTGGGGAAATTAGATCTCAACCCAGGAAAGGGCAGTGGAATGCTAGACCAAGTGGGTCTGCAGGGGGCAGTAAGCAAAGTGCATCTAGTCAAGCAAGTTCGAGGGGATCTTATTTCGTGCGCCATTGTTTTAGATGTGGGGCAGTAGATCATATGGTTAGAGATTGTCCGAAGAAGGGAATAGAGCCTACGGGGGTGAAGTGCTTTGGGTGCGGAGAAGTCGACCACATTATGCCACAATGTCCACACCGGGGAATGCCAATATCATCATCTGTGGGTACTCTGACTACAAAAGATGGGGAAAAGGCACCAGGGAGAGTCTTTGCATTGGTGGAGCTAGCGAGGTCACCTGAGACGACACCAGGTATCTGTTTACAGTATTCATTCTATTATTCCAAGTCAAATATACAATGTGGTAACAATGGGAAACTAATGGAAACTAGTGAAAAATAAATCAAAATATGTTTAGTTTGTGATTTCGGGGGCAAAATCTTTTAAGGAGGGAAGAGTGTGATAACTGAGCCCAGAAAATAATTTTAAGTGGGATTCAATTATAAAATAAAAATTGGAGTTTAAAAAAAAAAGAAGAAAGAAATATTTTTGGTTTGAAGTAATATAAAAATGTATGTTGGGTATATGAATTAAAAGTGAGTGAGTAAACACTAAAGTAGATCCAAGGGAAGTAATTTGTAAAGATAGGTTTGTTGCATTGAATCATTTGGATTAGAGGTAGGATTTGTATCATATGTTCTAAACCAAATAAATCTGTCAGCCCACATAGTATTCCCGTAAGGCAAAACTAAGTTAGAAACAAGAGTGAGTGAGGGAGGAGAACTTGGAAGAATTTGTGGGAATTCAATCAAAAACTTGGGAGATTGAATTTGCAGCCAAGAAAGGTATGAAGATCCTATTTAACTCCCAAGTAGTTGTAAGATTTTATAAGAGTTTTGGAAGAGTTCATGTATTAAACTCATATTCTTAGATTTTGGTGAATTTTGGAAGAATTGTTAGAATCAAATCGTGCTTTTGATAGAATTCAATATGAAATCATATTTGTGATGGTTATTATTAGTTCTGTAACAAGTTTGTACAAGTTGTATTGAGTTCTATAAGAAAAAAATGGAGTTTGAGTTAAATGGTTCAAACCAGAATGTTTCTGTGAAAACCCTGTTCTAAGCTACAGCGATACCGGATACCGGTATCATGGAATTCCATGATACCGATATTTGGACATGCCCAGGATACCATGTCCTAGATACCGCAGTTGAGAAACCGGTTTCTGAGAATTCTGGGATACCGGTATCTGGGAAGTCTGGGATACCGATATCTGGGATAGTGTTTGGGATACCGCTTCAAGGCTTCTGGATACCGGTTTATGGTCCTATGGCTAGGATACCGGTATCCCGAGAAACCTAAATACCGGTATCTGGTGATGCTAGTTAATGTAAAGGGAAAATTAAAAAAGTTTGTAACTTGTTCGAATAACCACATGGGAGGTTCCCGAGCCTCAAATCAGAGGTGGGGGACATAGTAGACCTTAAGAAACCTTGTTTGGGTATGGAATTAATTTAAATTCGGTTAATAAACAATTGGTTTATTATTTATGAAAGTCATTTATCCTTTGAATTATTGAATGATCATTGAATAATGACTTGAGTTTGTTTTTCAGGGGAATCTAAGTACTTATATCCAACCAAATCGGATTACAAGAAACCCTCTTAAGGGTAAAGGGTGAGTGTGGTTGTTACATTTAAATTTGTATTTCTGTTGATTAATTTTATAACCCTATTTAATTATACTGGACATAGAAGCATGATAGGACATTCACGTGGTTCTGTTAGATATTTTCTGTGTTTCTGGTGTATTATTACATGTTGGGTGATAATAAAATGTGGATTGTTTCGGTAGGGGAAAGTTTGTGTTGGGGTATCATTGTGGAAAGTGGAGTACCATTGTGGAAAGTGGGGCAAGCTGTGTTAAATAGGGCTTAGGGAGTGTGTTGTCCTTTATGGATGTGATAGACTACAAGTCTTTTTCTGGCAAGTAGACGAACTTGCATTGTGGTGTAATCTGGCGGTCACTGTATAATGTTGAGTTAACATCGTTGATTTGCCATTTAGAAAAGTGACCCTAAAACGTGAAATTAAAATATAGTAGTACGTGGGGAAGCTATAGGGGGTGAAGACACTTGTGCATGTCTGTTCTGTTCTATTTCTATTTCTATTTCCGTTTCTGTTTATGGATATTTCTGTGAAAGTGTAACTTGGAGCAAGCTTATTTGGAGTACCACTATGATCTGTTTCTGATTCAGTATCTGTGATCTAGTTTCTGTTCTGTTTCTGTAATTGTTCTGTTTATTAGTTCTGATTATCTGTTTAGCTGTCTGTTCTGATTTATTTATTCTACATCTATATCTGTTTCTGCTTTCTGTTTGACTAGTTGTAGTTGAAGCATAATTTGTTGTCTTTATTTAATTATGCAGATTTCTATGTAACTTACACACTCCTGGTTTTTTTGTGATTTGTTTAGTATGAGAATTTAGATTTTGCTGGATAGCTTGGAGGTCCACTACAGTGTCTGGAGCTTGGAATTTGGAGGAGTTGATATAGGCTTCTGTTTTGTTTTCTGTAGTACTTTGTCTATATCCATCTATTGTCTATATATGTCTGTCTGTATATGTCAGTTGTCTGCAGTTGAGCTGTTTTCTGTACTTATGAGTTAGTCTTTTACAGTTATGAGTTTGACTTGTGTAGTCAATGTTAGAAATTTAATTTCTGTTTAAGTTATTTTCAATTATTTCACACCACCGTGTCCACAGAGGAGCTATCGTATGAGTTTGACATAGAGGGCCCTTGTAATATTAGAAATCTTGATTTGCATTCGTTATGAGGAGCTATCGTATCAATCTTAACTCCTTGTTTGTGAATCATTAGTAGATAAGAAACTCACTGTATTTGATCAATCATGGGAATTTGGGTGCGAATGCATATTGGAGTGTAGGAGTTTGGTGTTTTGACCATATTGGTTCGAGCTTGATACATATGCATTTCGGTGTATGTGAGCTTGACACCGGCTGGCACATCTCAAAACAAACCTTCGATGTGAATCAGTTATCGCACTAGGATATGTATGGTCTTGTGTATGTGTTGGTGTGTATCGTGATGCATACATGTGCTTTAAGTTATGAGTGCATGTAAGTACACGGGTTATTGGTGTATCGGTGTATTCGTAGCATATCTGTGTACTCGTATTGTATCAGATTATCCTTACCATTGTATCAGCATGTCCTCGGAGTATCGGCATGTCCTTGGCATGTCGGTGGGTCCTTGGTGTATCCGTATTATATCCATATGTCTGTATCGTATCAGGTTGTCGTTGTTGGCCTATTGATATATCTGTGCCTTTTCGGCAAGCCTGTGTGGTCCTGACGTGTCATCAGTATGTTGGTGTATCCTCGACATGTCAACATATCTGTCGCATGTAAGAATGTGTTCGTTGGTTTCCAAGGTTGGATTTCAGGAAATTGATGCAAGATCAACTCGAATATAAAGTGTCCACTCATTGTAGCGTGATTATCATCGTTTTCCAAGCTTTGAAATTTTCATTCTTGTTGGGAGTTTTGTAGAAATTGCAATGGGAACGTGGTTATTTTGGAGGCCCGAGGGGTGCTGTTGGTTTGTGGAGTTGTATCGTTTCAACCGTTGTATCCCTCATTTTATCAAATTTCGAGGACAAAATTTTGAAGGGGTGTGAGATGTAACACAATAGAATTTTACATAATATTCAAAAGGATTATATAAAGTTCGTGTGGTCCTAGAGTGATGAAAATGAATTCATTTGGTCCAATGGACCTTCAGTCATATAAATATATTTTATAAATAATTAAACAAATTCTTTGAGAAAAGTGCGGTTTAATTGAATAAGATCAAGTTCGGGGTTTATTTGAGGATAATTTAGCGGTTCAAAGTAGTGAGAGTCTCGAGTATAAAGTTAGTATGATGGGGGTTATTTTAATAATGCATCGATTGCATTTTGAGCCCATTTCGATCCAGAAATATTCTGAAATTTAAGATGTATTCATTATGAATGTGTAGAGAATTTAATGCTGAAAATAACCCAATTTTCATCACCTCAATTGGAATTTGGATGAAGAAGTTATGGTCATTATACCGATATGTCCTTTGATTGGTATACACAGTGGACACATATTGATATATGGTTCTGGGACGTGAGCTGTATTTCGATATACAACCTCGGTATATCGAAATACTGAGGTTTTGGCCTTTTATTACATCAGTCTATGTGTCTATTGATATAGGGAATGTTTTGGGTATGGATATATCGATATAAAGGGGTTTAATCTTATGGTATATCAATATAAAGGGGTTTACTCATGGGGTATACCGGTACGCATATATCAGAATGTGTATCTGTGCGTTCCTGAGACCATGACCTTCTATGGAGCTCCAAGAGTTGATCCCGATCTGTGTGCTACTAATAAGAAGAGATCTGCAACCAAAGAACACTATTAGTGCTAACCGGCATCGTCCGCCGGAATGACACTCCGATGCCTAAGTCAGATGGAGTATAGAGTAGAGAAAGAGACGAAATAGCATGTAGCAGGTTCATATGTCATTTACCTTTTTGTTGAACATACCTCTCATATATATAGCCGATTCTATGCTCCTGGTAAGGTAAGTCTGCCATTCTCGGACCGGGATTTTCGGCGCAATCTACGGGAGTGTAGCGCTCCCACAATCTCCGGTCTGTTACCGAGATATCCAGAATCTGCCGCGATCTTTGCTACACATGTTGACCTGCTGGTCTGGTGCAAAACTCCATGATCCGGCCATTAATTGCTACCGAACCACCAATTTCGAATGCCCAATATGCACTTTATGCATCCTGTCCCTGATGGTCTAGCACCCTCTATGCTACCATATCATTCTTCCCAAGCGGGTCGTGGTCCGAATACCATTGTTTCCCATACCAACGGTGTTGGTTGTTCTTCATGTTGCCACTATAAGCCTACGGTCCATCCTGTAACCCGTCCACTAATTACCAAAAACCCAGTGTTGAGGGTTACCCACCCAACACGGACTGGTAAAACCACCAATCCAAGAGACCAAAGTTGCTCTGTACTAAACCCGATAAAATGAATCTTGACCTCTTGCAAATTTTTGTCTATCATCCCCATCTTCTTGAAGGCATCAAAGTATAGAATTTTAGTAGAACTGCCCTGATCAACAAGAATCTTCTCTGTGTCATCTCGGGCAATCTCCAAAGTGATGATCAAAGCATCATTGTGTGTGACATGCACCCCAACAAGATTTTCATCTGAAAATGACATCTTCTCTTCTTCTTCATTTTTTGGTCATGCACATTTCTGCCCGAGTTGAATAACATGATGAGAATGTCCTTCTCTCTTCCTCTATATTCGGGAATAATTTTCTGATATTGGATCCACCATGCCATAAATGACATGAATGGCACCAATTGGTGCCACAAATCTTTCACCTTCCGAGGAGTTTTCCTTGTATGGCTCCTCCTGGTGGCCTTCTTCTATATTGCTCGAGATGCCCTATAGCAACCAAATTCTCCAAAAACTTTCTGTAGATGTTGCAATCTTCGGTCATATGACCAAATTCTTTATGAAAACTACAATGAAGGCCTATTGCCTCTAACTCAGTCTGGTTTCCTCCTTGCTTCTTTGGCCATTTCTATAACGTCTCATCCTTCATAGGTCAAATCATCCAGAATATAGGGATATTAAAGGTTGTCCGATTAGCCTGTAGGATTGTGGACCCGGTAGTGGCGCCTTCTGTGCTACGTACATCACCTCTTCATTTTACTTATTCTTCTCTGCAGGTAATGACTGCTTTCTGTTTTGTTTGTGCTTTTGACTTGGAACCCTAATGACATTTGCCTTATGGCCTTTGTGACTTGATCTCTCTACCTCCCGAGCAATCTCGTCCTTCACCTTGGCATGATGCTTTACACAATCTATCAGTTCTGTCATTGTTTCTACATGATTTATGGTAAGCAATTCCTGCAGCTTCTCCTACACAGAAAGCCCCAATTTAAATATTGTGACATCATACTTCTCACTGCAATCTTCAATATCATTGTAAACTCCCAGATACTACCCAACACAATATCGAATAGATTCACTTGACCATTTTCTCAATGACATTAGAGAATCAAACTCATTTGGGGGTTTGCGGTAAGTTAGAAATCAAGCAAAAAACTGCTCGGCAAGGTACTCCCAGTCCATAATTGAGCGTGGGGCAAAAGTATGATACCAGTTCAGAACAATTTCCCCCCAAAACTGGAAGAAAACATCTTGTAGTACAAATCTTCATCTCCAGTATGTATGATCATTGCTTACAATGCTTAGAGAATCAAGAATACGAATAGGTCTCTCTTTATAAGAAACATCGGCTTCCAACTCCACATTATCCCAATTAATCACATGTGAAGGATCCGGTTCATACATTCGCAACATCAAAACATGAAAATTATCATGAATGTTCGAAATTATTGCCGGCAATACCCAGAATGGTTTCAACAAGAAGGAAACAATAACTTCAATTTGAGGCATTACGACACAGCCATGACACACCGATACGATACGAATACTCCGATACGATACAGACACTACGATACGACACGGATACTCCGATACGATACGAATACTCCAATACGATACGGATACTTTGATACAATACGGTTACTTCGATACGATATAGACACTCCGATACGGATACTCCGATACGATACAAATACTCCGATACGACACAGATACTTCGATACGATATGGACAAGGAAAAATAGTTTGCAAGTCGCGAGTTTAAAAGCAAGATGGAGCTTAGAACCGTCCTGTAATCAGGAATACAAGCCAACGAGACAAGCCAAGAGATTAATACTAATGAGATCAACCATTTTGTCCACCGACTCACACTAGCCCACAAACTTCAGCCACAACCTCATACCATTCTACATATTCATAGATAGCCACCAAAGATATATTTACACATGATTCAAGACTAAATTCATCCAAAACAATCCTTGACTAATAACTCTGAACAACCATCAATCCTCACACACAACCAACCCGCACACCTACCTAGTGTGGTATCAGAATGACTCCCGGAAGTTTGTTTTGGGATGCACCGGCCAACCACCTTCTCAAACCAATCCTTCCTAGTCATTCCTACACTATATGACCTGGACTACACACACTCTCGATTATGACAAAATAATAATATCTAGATATAAATATGTTGGTGCAGTTGATCAAAAGAGACACGTTCTCTACCCAAAACTCTCAACACATCTGCACAATACAAAACCATACCTCACTGATCCACCAATACACCACCACCACAAACCATGCCTCAAACTGCATTACTATACTCTCTCAACAAAGAGACACTAGAAGGAGATACACATCTTCGTCTCACTCCCCTTAGGATATTCTGGCCCCTAAGAGCCCTCTAGGTCAATCGAACAACACGAAGATGAGAAGGGAAGGACAATCAGTCTCAACTTTGCAAGGGTCAAATTACAAGTAGGATGCATCCCTTACAAGTCAATGCACGATAGTGACGATGTACAATACAAGAATGCGAATTCAAAATGGAAGGACTTCGCACAATCTCACTATTCTATGTTCAAGACATCATGGAACAACCAAAGAACAAGTCCTTCGGGTTTTTGCTTGTCAAGGTGGGTTAGGGAGTTTCAACCACACACCCAATGTTCCAGTAGGAAAAAAACAACAAGAGGAGTAGGTACCATGCATCAAGATGCGATGAAGGATCTACTATGACCCAATCGAACACTACAAGTTTCACCATTTCCAACAAACTGACGATAATGACACAATGTCGAACATGAATGACGTCATGGACTTATCAATAGGAGAGATTTTGAAAATTTTCCAAATGCAACAGATCTCGCCCATTGCCAACAAACACTTCCTCCACGGCATTGGACGGATCACAATCAGGGCAAACAATGATAAGGTGATGCAGGTCTATAAATCATAGGGACCATGCAATACCCACATACTGGAGTGGAACACAAATGCGATACACCGAACATCTCAATGAAGGATTGACATGAGTTATTCTTCCCCATGCCGATCAACAAGGATGGGAAGAGTGACGAATGATAGGAAATGCAGGTCAGTCACTTAGACTGAAACATCCAAACAGGCAAACATGAAAGAGAGAGAGAGATACATCCTATGTCAAAGGGGAAAACAACTTCCCATGACCAAAGCAATCAAATAGAGGAAACCAACCCAATACCATCATGAGACATGGTCTGGAAACAACAAGACAAGTTCAAAGGGCAATCACAATGCCGAGACTCGTTAAACCTAAACAAGAATAACATAAGGATAACATGATCTCGCAGCCACCCTCAAGGCTAGCATACATCAAACAGACAATCTCAAACTAGATCACTCGCTTCGGTCATTTCTAAATGATATAAACCTTACATTCCTTAAATCCCAAACCATAATTCCAACCTCGAGATAGCTCTCACACTTTGTATAAACTCACATGACTCCTTCCACAATCATTGTCTATCCTAGCACACTCCATACCAACTACATCCAGTCATACACACTATCAAACAATCCCAACATGACCTCCCTCAACTCAATGGAGGTATTCGACTTCTTACAAGCCCCTTGTTTACTACCTAAGCATTTCCCACACATAAACATTACACTCACTCCAACTTTACATAACAAGTATTCTAAAGGCTTCCATGATGACTAGAGGCACAATATCCCAAAAGAAGAGGGAGAAACCAATGTCCAGTCCAACCGATTAGGGGAAAACACAGTCCAATGAAATGACCAATCATAGACTAGAAGCATCAAGGCCTGTCAGACACAAGCATAAGGTGAAAGACCTCCAATCAGACTCAATATACAGAGGGAACCTCATGGTTTACCTCCCAATAATCTGTATCTTCACCTGCTTCTCCCACTATGATTTCAAACTGCCATTGCAATCCTTCTCAAACTAACATAATTCAACTAAAACTCAAGACATGTTCCTCGAACATCTTCCATCAACCTTACTCAACTGAACATTAGGGCCAACCGTCAACATTTACATTATTTGGGATTAATACGGTTCCTCAGCCAATTTCCCGTATCATCCTACCATAACCTTCCTAACTCCTCAATTTACCACAATCATCACCAAGCATCACATATGCCCTAGGCTACAATACGGGCCTTAGAAACACCTCTGCTCGATTCTATAGGGCCAACAAGGCAATTTAATCATACTCCACACTAACTCCCTAACAAGAATCCTCAATAGAAAACTCAAGTAATGGGATAGCAACCAAGTCTAGCACCCGAAGATGGGTAGGGTATCACTATCCCAAGTCACGACCCAATCACAGTGACCAATAAGGTTCAAGGCCATCATAAAACTCTCCTAGCCATGTCATCCTTTAAGAATAAATGTCGGTTTCCACTTGGCCTAACCACAACAATTCATCCCTCATGCTAGTGGACATGACTCGCACCTGGACACAACAATACGATTCATCCTAGCATCGATCATTAATTTCAATTATGCTTACAAGGACTAACCTAACTCTAGCATCACCACAGAAAGGGAAACATCTATTGAGTGATTCACATCATCGACCAAGGGTATCCAGGGACAAATAAAATTGTTGAGTGATTCACATCCCGAGATGATGGGGCAAGAATTTAGCCTCAAACACAAAATACCATCATCTCTCACTCCACCAAATAGGAAACAATCAGGAATCCGACATCGATACAGAGACATATTGGTTTCCACAACGAAGACAAACCAAAGAATCTCCTAGGATTCACTTCTTGTACTTACAAGGCAAGAATAGGGGAGTCAACAACAAGACCTCGCGATGGATTCACATCCTCAGCCATGAGGGCTAGAATCAAGCAAGCTAACTCTGAAGTTACAAACAATGATCCACCCCTTGAGGACAAGGCAAGAAACGAATAGTGACAATAGAAGTGAAATCAAGAGTTGAAGCAAAGATGCCAAGATCACTTAAGGTACTGGAGCCATGGGTCCGCATCCAGTTAATAAGGTATGGACTATGGAGCATTCGACCAAGTAGTTACAGACAAAGATCCACTTCTTGGAATCAAGGCAAGGATCAATCGATGACAAATACCAACGGAAGACCTTGAAATCACCGGTCCACATCTCAATATGAGGCAAGGACAGACCAGACACAACCACAAATACAAGAACCAAGGGTCCACTTCTCAAATATAAGGCAATGACTAACCAGACATCATCGATTGGAGTCAAAACTCAATAGGAATAGCAGATCAAGACTTGGGGTCAACCAGAGGATCGATATCACTCTAGGACACACCTAACAAGGATTTTTAAGAATGATCCCTTAATTTAGTTATTATAAAAACATTGGCACCTCATGCAATGCACACATGCACTCCAAGCACATCACATAAATGCAAGTCAAAATAATGCACCCATTGAGACCAAATGTCTTCCCAAAGGCCAAAGTTTTCAAAACC
>NMUG010004057.1:0-14194 GCA_002855965.1 Monotropa hypopitys | reverse complement strand
GGCGTTGTGCGGTAGGCCAAGAGGACTAGTGGCAATTCGTCAACCCATCTTTCCTTAGCTTTATCTAACCTCTTCTTGATGCCATCTAGGATAGTCTTGTTGGATGCATCAGCCTGTCCATTGTACTGCAGGTAACTGACTGAGGCATAGAAGTTTCTGATTTTATAAGTTGAGCAGAATGTCTTGAACTCATCTTGGAATTGGGTGCCATTGTCTGATACAATGGCGTACATGATTTCAAATCTGGTGATGTTCTTCCAAACAAACTGTTCCGTGTTGCGCTCAGTGATCTTGGCAAGTGGTTCTGCCTCAATCCACTTGCTGAAGTAGTCTGTTGCCACTAACAGATACTTCTTCATTCCTTTCGCTTTTGGCATGAGCCCCACGATGTCGATTCCCTACTGAGCAAAGGGCCAGGGACTTGTGAGGGGTGCTAGGCCTGCTGAGGGAGCATGAATGATAGGCAAACATTTCTGACATTTTTTGCAGTTCTGACATACACCTTAGCATCCTCTTGCATGTATGGCCACCAATACCCCTGGGAGATGGCCTTGTGGGCTATGGAATGCCCACCAGTGTGGCTGCCGCACACTCCCTCATGGATTTCGAAAAGAAATCGCTGAACGAGATCAGGATGTATGTAGCGCAAGTATGGCCCCGTGAAAGATTTTCTGTAGAAGATCTTGTCTGGTGAGAGCCAATACTTGGTTGAATTTATTCTCACTTTATGAGCTTCCCTCTTATCTGTAGGGAGCTCGTCCCGCGCTAAGTAAGCGATGATTGGGTCCATCCAGCTCGGGCCTATATCCAAATCGAGGGTCTCATTTGAGTCTATCATTTGGATGTTCGGCTCGGACAGAGAATTGACACTTACTGTGCGGCGGAGCTCTGATGATATGGATGAGGTCAGGCAGGCCAGGGCATCCGCATGGCTGTTCTGTCTGAAATTGATTTGCACCATTTCTATCTTCTTGAACTGCTGAAGGACTGTCTTGGCTAATGTTGCATTAGATGTCATCCTGTCATCCTTGGTTATGTACTCTTCTGAAAGTTGATTGACGACAACAATGGATGAGTAGATCTTCAGCTTCACACCTCCTTCCACTTTTCAACCCCGTGATTAGTGCTACATACTTTGCCTCGTTGTTGGAGGCCTTGAAAGACAAACTGACTGACTACTCCAGGGCCAGTCCTTCTAGTGAGAATAGTACTATGCCCATTCCTGATCCTTTGCCGCACGCTGATCCGTCCACAAAAAGCTTTCACTGTTTCTTTGTGTGTGGCTCATTAACGTCTGGCAGAGCGGAATGAGTGGGAATTGCATGCTCGTCTGCTGACCGTGGGGTAGGGTGTCCATGCGGGTTCGTGTGAGAATTCTGCCATAAAATCCGCAAGGACTTGACCCTTCACCACAGTGTGGGGAACATATCTGATATCATACTCGCCAAACTCGACTGACCAAGCCGCAACCCTTCCTAACAGATCTGCCTTTCTCAGGATAGACCCGATGGGATGGACGATTGGTACTTCTATGGTGTGAGCTAGGAAGTAATGTTACAGCTTTCTTGAAGTCATTACTAGTGCCAAAATTAACTTTTCCAAAGGAATGTACCTGGTCTCTGCATCCAGCAGTGTCTTGCTGACATAGTACACTAGTTTATGTTGCCCTTCCTCCTGCTTGATCAGCATGGCACTGACCGCATGTTCTGAAACTGTCAGGTAGATGATCAGCATATCTCCTGGCTCTAGTGTAGCGATGAGTGGTGGTGCGGCAAAGTACTTCTTTAAATTCTGAAAGGCTTCCTCGCAATATGCCCCCAGGTGTAGACTGTCCTCTTCCTCAGCAGCTGGAAGAAAGGTCTATATTTGCCTGATGAGCGGCTGATAAATCAGTTGAGTGCGGCAACCATCTCAGTCAGATGTTGCAGCTCTTTGGCCCTTTTCGGACTTTGGAGGTTCTGCAATGCAACTATCTGATCGGGGTTTGCCTCTATGCCCCTCCGAGTTACCAAATGACCAAGGAATTTATTCGAACATATCCCAAAGGCACATTTCGAGGCATTCAGCCTCAACTTAAAATCTTTGAGTATTTGGAAGGTACGATAAAGGTCAACCAGGTGGGAGTCCATCTCCTTAGACTTGACCACCATGTCGTCAATGTAAACTTCCATACTCCTACCCAGCAGATCTTTAAACATGAGGGTTGCCAGTCTCTGATATGTTGCCCTGGCATTGCGTAGGCCGAAGGGCATGACCCTGTAGCAATACAACCCTAGAGGTGTGATGAAAGATGTATTCTCCTGGTCGGGCTCATACATCGCGATCTGGTGGTAGCCTCTGTAAGCATCCAGAAAGCTCATCCGCTTGTATCCTGTCATAGAATCTACCAACTAGTCAATCTTGGGCATGTGGAAGCTGTCCTTGGGGCAAGCCTTGTTAAGGCTTGTGAAGTCAACACAAACTTTCCAGGTTCCATTCTTCTTCTTGACTACAACTGTGTTGGAGAGCCACTCTAGATAATAGACCTCCTTGATAGCACTGGCCTAAATAAGCCGGTCAACCTCCGCAACAACCGCCTCAGAATGCTGCGCAGTTGAGCATCTCCTTTTTTTCATAACTAGCTTGTGACAAGGATCGACATTCAGCTGGTGACATATTATGCTCGGCTGTACCCCAGGCATCTTCTGTGGGGTCCAAGCAAATACGTCGATGTGGTCCCGTAATACCCAGATTAGCTCGACGGCATCCGTCTCAGGGAGTTCATCCCAAATCAAGAAATACCTCTCCTCGTCAGTCTCGTGGATGGGAACCTTTCTCAGGTTTTCAACCACACAGGTGGAGGGGTTCACGCCCGCATCCTCTAAGACATGTTGGTCTGGGACTTCGATAGACTTCACCTGCTCAGCATTGGGGCTGGATCTGATGGAAGCCATAAAGTAGTTTCTGGCTCACTTCTGGTTCCCCCTAATACTTTCAATTCCTTTGGGCCTCGGGAACTTGATCATCTGATGATAGGTGGAAGGGATGACCCTATCCTGTGCATCCAAGTACGCCCAATGACAGCGTTGTAGGCTTATGGCACATCTACCACCAAGAACTATGTGTCCATGGTCACTTTCCCTGCTCGGACTGGAAGGGTAATGACTCCCAAGGGCCATACTGGGTCCGCGCTGAACCCAATAAGTGGAGTTCTGGTTGACTTGAGGTCCGCCTAAGTGAACCACATTCTCTTGAATGCTTGGAAATAAAGGATGTCGGTGGAGCTGCCCTGGTCCACCAAGATCCTTTCTGTGTCGTATTTGCTGATGCTCAGAGTGATCACCAACGCGTCGTTGTGTGAGAAGGTAACCCTATCCAGATCCTCCTCTAAGAACAAGATCTGGGAGGCCTCCTGCTCTGCTCTCTCTAACACTTTTGCCCGAGCTGCAGAACATGATGCTCGTGGCCTTCTTTCCTCTTCTAAGTGCGGGACTCAGCCTCAAAGCTCGGTTCTATAGCTCTATGGATCATAGTGATAGTACTCAGTATAAGCAGGTCCTCATCTGAAGAGTTATCGTACAAATCCACTCGTCTAGGCCTAGTGTCCTGTCTAGGCGTTTGGGCAATATACTGCTTCAGATGACCTGCCCCTATGAGGTCCTCCAAAAACTGCTTGTAAATCTGACATTGTTCGGTCATATGGCCGAACTCCCCTGTGGTAGCTGCACCTGAGTCCCATTGCTTCCAACTCAGTCCCCTGCTTGGCGGGCCACTTCTAGAAAGGCTCGTCTTTTAGGGGGTGGACAATTCTGAAGATGGGGGTGTTGAACTTCGTCCTGATCGCTTTATAGGCCTCAAGGCCTGCTCTTGGCATCCTATGAGGAGTCTACAGAGCAGTCTCAACTCCCTCTCCCCTCTCAGAATGAGAATACTGGGATGCCTTCCTCTTCCTGCTCCTCTTCTTACCACCAGAATCTACCACGTAGGTCTAGTGCGATCTGTTGGCATGGCGGTCTGCTTCAAGGAGGGCTTCTTCCTCCAACTTTGCATGCTGCTCCACCCACTCCATCAACTCGGGAAAGGTGTCCACAGGGTTCAGAGTCAGGGATTCCCTCAGTTTTTTACCAAAGGAAAGCCCTAACCTGAACATGGAAATTTCCTAGCGCTCGATGCAATTCTCGACCTCATTGTAGGTGTCAATGTACCGTCCAGTATACGCCCTAAGAGTCTCGTCCGATCGTTTTTCCAATGACGTCAAAGAGTCAAAGTGCTTCGGCGCAGCGCGGCTGATCATGAACCTACCTACGAAGGTCTCGGCCAACTGCTCCCAGATGCAAATTGATTTGGGCGCCAACTTGTGATACCAGTTGAGCATTATCTGGCCCAAACTGGATGTGAACATCCTGCAATAGAGACTTGCGTCTCCCTCGTGCAAGATTAAAGATTGTTGATAGTCCTTCAAGTGTACTACCGAGTCTATCCTCCCGTCATACCTCTGAAAGTTGGGGAGGCTAAATTCCCGGGTAATCTGGTAATTGTTGATCTCCCTGGAGAGCGGGGTGGAGGTGATCTGCTGGATGGCCCTCTTCACAGTCTCTTGGGCCATTCCCCGGTCCCTGAGACGTTCATCGAGCCATGTCCTTATGTCTTCGAAATTTGCTGGTGCGAAGTTGACCGGAGCTGAATTCAATGGTCTCTCCACATGCTCACCCTGCGCGGGGCCCTGAGACAAAGCTGGTCTCTAAGGTCCCGCACACGGGGTGATGATTGTTGCTGCTGCGTATCACCTGTGCAACTGTTTGTCCTGCTGTGATGCTCGCTGGGCTGAGGGGGTCCTGGGCAACCCTCTGCCATTCTCGGCGACAGGGTAGGCCCCTCCTCTCTCTGTTGTCTTGTTGATGGATCCACTCTGTTCCTTCTGGTGCTGCCACCTAGTTTCCAGAAGGGCGAGGGAGATCCTTTCGGGTCTGGCTCGTCTGAAGAGCCTCTGAACGCTACTATCGATGGCTGACGGGCCTCTGCCTTTCCTGGGGCTATTTGGACAGCCTCTCTACCTCCAACTTCAAGCACTGAATCGCCTAGTTTTGGGTCCTGATGATCTCTGCCAAGTTCTCGTCTTTGATCGACTTGGGCTTGGGTGGTGATCGAGAGTATTGAGAGCGAGACTAGTTGTCTCCTTCCTGGGAGTACTCCACATCCCTATCATCGTAGCACTGATCTTCTAGGACATCATCCTGGATCCTCAGTGGGTCCCCAGTGCCTCTGGCAAGGACTTTGGATGTCCCTCCCAGGCTGGGAACGCCTCCACGAGTATCCAAGAGACATGACTGGTTGTTGGTGACCTTTCTAGGTGTCGGAGGGGGTCGAAAATAGTGGCTTCTGGGCACCTTCCCTTCCCAGTCTCATTTCCGACGATGCTGGGGGTTTCTTTTTCGTGGTTCATCATCTCTTCTATCCTGGTACTAAGCTCTGGATTGCTTTTCTTCCTTATGGGAGTGGATTTCCCTCAGATGGTGCCAATTGTGCGAGGGTAAAATACACATGTACTACCCTGACCGGTAAATAGCTGAATATCTGGATCCTTTGAACACCCTGTCAAGATGCTCCAACTCTTTCTATCCTTGCGCTCACAAAAAACTGTTAGAGGATCTCCTACCTCTAGCAGCCGGAAGGCTCTCCGATGACTAAGTTAGTCCTGATCGAAGATGGCAGAGAACTGTAAGCACAAAAAGAGTCTGAGAGCAAAATGGCATGTACCATTCACTGATGGTTGAAATCTTGCTTATATACTCCTGCCTACCGGGTTTCCAGCTTTTCGCTGGAAATGAGGTCTTCCTAGGACTCCTCGTCCCTTTTCTTCGTGTTTGCTGCATTCTAACAGATGTCTGCCACATTCTCTGACAAAAAGAGAATGTCTGCACACCTTTTTACTCTTCTTGGAACTCCAAATATTCCTTCAGGAAGGGGGAATCTGACACGCATGCCTTCTACCATTCTCTGACTGCTTGATACGTGGATGCCTCGTCTGCCACCCCTTCCTACACTGCTCCATTGGATGCCGCATTGGTGGATGTCGACCGCACATGGCCGACCTAATCCATACAACAGGCACTACTGGGCACGTGCTCAGCTATACCAAACCTGATCTGGCATGTGCTACTCTGGAAGATTGTTCCCTATGCTGTGAGCCATATAGGGCCAACCTAATTCGCACAACGTAGGTACTAGGTACGACAAGTGACTAGTTGTATCTCCCGTGATCCTGCTCATGTGTCCCTGAATAGCTACTTGCTCAACTACTTGAATGTTAGTCACAGGACCAACCTAATCCGTAGTGCAGGGGTACTGTTGGACACATGGCTGGCTGTATCAATTGGGAGATCTAGCATGTCGCATAGAATAACTGGTCTCCGTACTGAACGAATGTCTAGCCGCACTGGGCTGACCTGTTCCTCCTGTGCGGAAATGCTGATGATGTGACAGTCTGGTGCCAAGCTGCCGCTTGATGCTAGGGTAATACGATTCTGCCCTTGACACGTGGTGAATCCTGATTAACCCCACTACAAAATTTAACTTGATTTTTCTTAATTGAAATATTTTTTTGCGCTCATAAAGAAACAGTTAAAGAATCTTCTGGTGTTGTGGTCAAAAAAATCTTCGATAATTAAGTTTGTCTTCTATTAAACTCAATCAAATGAAAATTCTAAGAACAAAGTTCTAAATATGATGCGTATGCATATAAGTCAATGTATTTGTGTCGTAGAAAAGGGCTTGTTTATATAGGAAAAACATCTCAGTCTTAGAGTCCTTCTATTTTTCACCAACAATCAGAGTTCATTAGAATTTCTCATCTCAATTCCAATTCTAATCGGATTTTGATGTGTCAATCTGTATCTTCATCTTTATTTGATCAACTAGATTCTTTGTTCCATTAGAATTAGGACTCTGTTCGTATCCTCGAAAACTAGAAGTCTTATCTGATTAGCGAGAATAGTAAAACATGTGTGTTTGCCGCCATTCTCTGGTCAGCAAACAAATATATATGTCCTACACCATTCTTGTCACACCCATACCAGTAAGCCGAATAATTAATCTTAATGATAGAAAGTGCGACCCAATTAACTCTACTTTCCCATAATTTCAAACATAAATACTTAACCACCCTTTTGCCATTTCTTTACAAAATTTTAAGCAATCAAATCACTTGCCAAAGGTGTTGCACATTGTTGGGGGGTAAGCCTTTCTTGCGGTGGATCTCGGTTGCTAGCGGCAGAGATGTGGCTGAACCTTGGCTGTAAAAGAAGGAAACGTTAGGCTACCGGAAAATGTCGCCGGTAGACCCTCCGATGGCTAAGTCAGCAAGGGGCTCTAGAGTGAGAAAACAAATGGACAGAGCTTTGGCTAGTGAGAGAAGGTGTACCTCTGCATTGAATGCTTCCTCTATTTATAGAACCATCGGGGAGTGAGAGACACGTGCTTCGGCGTGAATGTGCTACTGTGTTGCATCATGGGGCAGTGCACCTGTCCCCTCTGTGCGCCTGAACATCCGGCTGACAGGTCGGTTCTGAGAGTGTCAGGCGGTGCCACCTGACAGCATTGGACGGTGAAAAAGCTAATAGAGCACGTCTGACGTGCTGCGGGAATCACGGAAAAGCTGATTCTTGTGTCAGACATGTGTCTGCCATGTGCACAAAAACTAGGTTGCTGTCTCCGAGAGAATCTTTGCTGTAGACGAGGCTTTTGTCCTGTCTGGTTGAAGGGACATGCTTTGTTGTAACTGGCTATTGACAGGGGCTATCCCTGGGCAATGAACCTTCTGCACAGAAGTGACCCGAGGGAGTTCCCACCGTCGACCCTTACCTTGGTTCAGTCGCATGACCTCGATTTGCTGTTCCTTCGGCTAGGCACCACTCCTGGGCTATGAGTCTCCTCGGCCAGAGAGAGCCCCAGGGAGGTCCTAATGCCGGCTTTGCCTTGTTTGGCCCCCTAATAGCTAGCCTGTGTGGTGGTCCTCCCAGAGGAGGTCGTGGCTCTGGCCTCTGATTAGTTCGGCCCCCAACAATAGCCCCTTAACCCCTTTGGCCAGGCATTTTGGCCGAAGCGGGGTTGACTTGGCACTGATGGGTTGTACAGGTGCCGAAGAGGAGGACCGCTGGACCGCTAGAATGTCTTGGAACTTGGACCCCTGACAGCTTTATTGAACCATCAATTTGAATTTGCTGACGTGTCGTCCTCTGCGCTAATGGCGCATCTGCCAAGACGTCACATCAACAGCTATCGCTTCGTTGGCCTTCGTGTGCCTAAAATGGCAGTTGGTAAGTCCACGTGGCACACTGTAGTTGGTCAGCTCTGCGGCGGATGGGACACCGTACGCACGTGCTATCGGCTATGTAGCGCCGGCACAACTTTTGAGGCAAGGCAATAATAAGAGATGCGTGGTGACCGACTATGGCGGTTCGACCGGTCACTCTTTTTTGAATTCCAGGTCATCCCCTATATAAGACGTCTTTAGGGTTTTCAAACCCTTCTGTTTGCTTCAGCTTTCCTCAGCCCCAGACGATTTATGGCAGCCGTGCAGCGATTTCTGGCCACCATATTTTCAGATTCCGGCAACCTTTCGTGAGTTCCTCAGCCACCGACTGACTCTCAGGTAAGCCCCAATCCCTTCTTTCTTCGATCATTTGCCTTGTTTTCTGTTTTTCTGTCGTTTTTGCGACACTTTTTGGTTGGGGTTCATATTTATCGCCATTTTTGTGGCCTGGAAGCTTTCTGCAAGTTTCTGGGCTTCAAGGTTGAAGATGAACACTCAACCTGTTCTTGGCTGAGCCGAACTGGCCTTGCCTATTGGTTGAAGACCAAGCCAATGGTCTCCCTGTGCTTAACTATGTGGGTTGATGCCGGACCGACTAACAGTGACGTACTTATTTGTGTTTTTTTCAGATCCGACAATGGCGCCGAAGAGAAGGTCCGAGAAGTTTAGGCAAATGCTGGATTCCCCCAAACGATCTTCGGGACTTCAGGGAAGAACGGGACATCCCTGCCGACATACACATCATGCTGGCTCTCGTCGGTGATACGGAACTGGGACCGGAGTACGTGTATATTCCCGTCGTTGCCGTTGTGGAGGGAGGAGTCAGGTTCCCTCTCCATCCGTGGCTAACTCGCTTCTTCGGCAAACTTAGCATCACACTATACCAAGTGACGGTGAACACATTCCGCATCCTGTTGGGAGTGGCGAAGCTGAACATGACCCTCCACCGAGTAGACCGACTTAGGTTCGAGGACGTCTTCGGCTGCTACTTCATCGGCTTCAATAAGAAGTCACAAAAGTACTACCTGGCCCGGAGGCCCGGAATGTCTGGCCTGATCACAGACTTGCCGGACTCAGACAAATATGTCGAAGACGTTATGATTGTCTCCGGCAATTTCTTCACTCTGGTGGATGATCTTACTGTTCCCTTCCGGAAGGGCGCCCCAAGTATACATTGCTTCCTTAATCTCGCTTTCTCCTTCTGTTGATGTATTCTCATCTTACCTTCTTTTTGCAGGTTCCGGTCACCTCAATAACTACAAAAACCAGGCCGATGCCGACAAGGTCAAGACAGTCTGCGAGCTTTCAATTGCTCGGCGATTGGCTCCTTCATTGCTTGGGTATACGCCATCGTATACTTACACCTTGAGACCTCATCCAGCTGCTGCCGAAGCTTCATGTTCACATCCTGCCAAACCGTCCTCACCCGCTCCAGCCGAAGAAGAGATGGGCCCCAAAAGAGTTATTGATCTTGAGGAGGAGTTTATGGGCAACGAACCTGAGGTCGCGAATGCTGAGCCCTTGGTGGCTATCACCATGGAAGTGCCGCTGGCCGGCCGGCCGAGGGCCCCATCAGAGGCTGAGCTGAGGGATGCTCGGGCGCAAAAGAGGGCGAGGCTTGCTGAGAAAACGCCTTCTGCCGAACACTCTACAGCTGCCGCAGAGAAGACGGTCGTACCTGACCCTGCGACCACTGAGACGACGAGGTCCTCTCAGAGAGCGATGCAAGTATGGGCGCAAAAGCTCTCCTATGAGGGTGTCGAGGCCGAACAGGGCAACCTGCTGTCAGAGCGCCCGGGTGTGGCGATGGCACTACTTCAAGCCTTCACCCTGCCGAAGGAGATGGAGCAGCTCCCCAAAGGCCCCCGGACCTGCTTCCGGCGGATGATGTATTACGGCGCCATGATAAGCATCTCTTGACTGCTTTTACATTTAGTCTTTCTCTTCAGTACGGTTTCAATAACACTTGATTCTTTTGCAGATGATGGCTGCTGGTGCCAGCGTGGACTGGCACATTGGTGATCTCCAAGCTGCCCGTCGTCAAGTAGAGAGGGAGGCCGAGGAAGGCCGCAAGAAGATTGCTGAGGCGGACAGCTCCTTGGTCGAGTTGAATAATAAGGCCAAGGGTCTGGAGACAATGGTTCAGATCAACGTGGCCGAGCTGAATGCCAAGAATGCTCAGATCACTGAGGTCGAGGTCGAGAATCTCCAGCTGAAGGCCGAGCTGGAGGATCAGAGGAATAAAATGGTTGCTGAGGCCGAAGTGGGGTACAACTGTGGTTTTGATGAGGACGGGGCACAATACCGTGATCAGGTGGCTCGGCTTAAGGAGAAGCTCTTTCAGAAGGGCTGGGTCTGTGCCATGGTCTCTATGGGGGCTGAAGATCATGCTTCAGCCGTGGGGGAAATACCCCTCATGAGGTCGGCCAAGGGTGGAGCTTGGCTTCGGTCTGCTCCGCCGGCCCCTCCTGCCGTAGAAATCGAGGTTGCTGATCCCACCGCTGGGACCAAGGCTGTCAGTACTGGCTCTGTTGTTGCCGACCTTGCTAAGCTGGCTGTATGATCTCTTTCTACATTTTTATCTTTCTTTGCTTTTTGTTCGGACCGGACTGACATGTGGTCACTTCTTTTTCTTAATCAATGAACTTTGCAATTTCTGTTTAAGTTTCTTGTCTGTACGACCGCTTTCTTATGTCATGTGTGCCCTACTTCCCCTAGCCGAGGAAAAGGTTTTGAGTAGTCAAGGCTTTGACCTCGGCTCAGCAGTATACTTTGATTGCTTGCAAACTGTGGGTTGCTTCGGCTTCTGCCGGAGCAATGCTTACACATTTTTTAGATAAATGCTAACTTTGGAGATTCTTCGGCAAAGCCACCGAGGAGCTGTATGCGTGCTTTATAGATGAACGGTAATTGTATGCTGCTTCGGCTGTATAGTACCGAAGAGCTGCATGCGCGTTTTGTAGATGAACAACAACTATACGTTGCTTCGGTGTTATAGCACCAAAGAGCTGCATGCGCGTTTTGTAGATGAACGGCAACTATAAGCTTCTTCGGTGGTATAGCACCGAAGAGCTGCATACATATTTTGTAGATGAACGGCAACTGTAAGCTGCTTCGGTAGTATAGCACCGAAGAGCTGCATGCGCGTTTTGTAGATGAACGGTAACTGTAAGCTGCTTAGGTGGTATAACACCGAAGAGCTACATGCATGTTTTGTAGATGAACGGAAACTATAAGCTGCTTCAGTGGTATAGCACTGAAGAGCTGTATGCACGTTTTGTAGATGAATGACAACTGTAAGTTGCTTCGGTGGTATAGCACCGAAGAGCTGCATGCATATTTTATAGATGATAGGTAACTGTAAGCTGCTCCAGTGGTATAGCACCGAAGAAAAAGATGGAAAAATCTGAACACAAGAATTTTCAGAGAAATGATTTCATTGATTGAGGGCCCTAGGCTAGATTATATGTCGGCTAGTGGTAGTACAGTCTTAAGTTAGTGGCATTCCACGGCCTTGGTACTGATCTTCCGTCTAACTCTTCAAGCCGGTAAGCCTCGGTCCCTGCATGGACGACCACTCTGTACGGCCCTTCCCAATTCGGACTGAGCTTGCCATCTGAGCTTTTCTTCTTGTTTCCCACGACTTTCCTTAAAACGAGATCATCAATCTTGAAGGCCCTAGGCCGGACTGTCCATGTTAAATTTCTTGCCACTCCTTGCTGGTAAAAGGCTAATCTGATCCTAGCCGAATCTCTTCTTTCTTCGGTCAGGTCTAGATCCTTCTCAATTGCTGTATTGTTGGTGGCCTCGTCAAATGCTTGAGTTCTAATCGTTGATAGTATGGCTTCCAATGGGATGACTGCTTCCATGCCGAAGGCTAATGAGAATGGGGTCTGTTCTGTGGAGTGCCGAGGAGCTATTCGGTAGGCCCATAAGACACTGGGAAGCTCTTTTGCCCATCTCCCTTTTGCTACTTGGAGTCTTTTCTTGATGCCACTGCCGATCGTCTTATTGGATGCTTCAGCTTGCCCATTGCCTTGTGGGTAGTGGGGGTGGTTATAGAACCTGATTCTATGCTCGGCACAGAAATTGGTGAAAAGCCCCCCCACAAACTGAGTGCCGTTGTTCGAGATGAAAGCATAGGGGATGCCGAAGCGAGAGATAATATTTTTCCAAGCAAACCATTTAACGCCCTTGTCTTCGATGGTGACCAACGGCTCGGCTTCCACCCATTTAGAGAAGTAGTCCGTTGTCGTGATCAAGAATTTGAACCCTCCTGGTGCCATGGGGAGCTTGCCGACGGTGTCCAAGCCCCACTGGGCAAAAGGCCATAGACTGGTCAATGGCGTAAGCTCTTTGGCAGGCTGTCTGATGATCGGAGAGAACTTCTGGCAGGCATCATATTTCTTCACAATCTGCTCCCCATCTTCTATCATCTTTGGCCACCAATACCCTTGCGAGATGGCTCGGTGAGCAATAGATCTTCCCCTTGTGTGGGCTCCACAGCTGTTGGCATGGAGCTCTTGCAATACCCCTTCCACCAGCATTGGATATACACAGAGGAGGTACGGTCATGAGAATGACCGTCTGTGAGTTTATCCTAAGGGACTAGCCAGAAACGAGACGACTTGTGGATGATTCGGTGGGATTCCCTTTTGTCTTCTGGTAGAGAGCCGTCCTTTAGGAATGAGATGATGGGGTCCATCCACCTAGGACCCTGGCTAATGAAGAAGACAGCTGACTACTTCGGCGCTTCTATACTGGGATGATCCAGGCTTTGGATGCTGACCGTCCTCTGCTCTTTGACTTCTGCTACTGAGGCTATTCCAGCTAGAACGTCGGCATGGGCATTTTGTTCCCTGCCGACCTGCTGGAGTTGGAATTGTTTGAACAGCCCCAGCCTCTCCTTGGCTTTCTGTATGTATCTTCCCATCCGCTCATCTCAGTACTCGTAGTCACCATTGGTCTAATTGACTACGAGCTGAGAGTCACTGTAGATGTTGAGTCTCTGAATCTCCAGCTCTTCAGCAGCCTTCAGTCTGGCCAATAGGGCTTCATACTCTGCTTCATTGTTAGAAGCGCTGAAGTTGAACCGAAGGGCATGTTCATGAGTGATGCCCTCAGGGGAAATGAGGACAACTCCAGCTCCATTCCCTCGGCAATTGGATGCACTATCGACAAACATCCTTCACGAGTCTTGATTTGGCAGTGCCTGTGGCAGGACTTGGTCGACAATGATTTCTTTGGCATGAGGATCCTCTGGCCGAGGAGAGAATTCGGCAAGGAAGTCGGCCAGGATTTGGCCTTTGATGGCTATTTTTGGCTGGAACTTGATGTCGAAGTTGGCTAATTTGACGGCCCATTTGGTGATTCGGCTGGATAGGTTGGCGCGTTTAAGCAACGCCCAAAGAGGGAACTCGGTCAGGATCATAATAGTATGTGCCTGAAAGTATGGTGTCAGTTTCCTGGAAACAATAACAGAGCATATATAAGTTTTTCAAGAGGAAGATACATGGTCTCTGCGCTAATGAGTGACTTGCTTGAGAAGTAGACCGGTACCTACTTGATTAGTCTATGATTTTGTATTTCCATAGACTAATCTATCTTCCGTTTTGAGCAATTATGCACTTACAACTTGTAAATATTGGATATAATTGCATTTGTGGTATTGTGAAGCCATTTCAGGTATTCTTGATGAAATCGAAGTTCTTAGGAGTATCTCAAAGACGTTTTAGGTACGGTGATGATGAATAAAAAAGTTCAAGCACCAATGACCTTATTTGAAGCGAAAACGACGTGCGAGAAGCTTTCATCATGTCTACGAAGCGTTACAAAGTCAAGGAAGTTCATGAAGAAGAGAAATTCAAGTGTCAAAGCATCAGAGTACCAAAGGGCAATAGATCC
>NMUG010004056.1:0-14193 GCA_002855965.1 Monotropa hypopitys | reverse complement strand
CGTACAAAAATCATAGATCGCGCGTACAAAAATTAAAAAAACACGATCGAAAAAGAAAAAGCGAGATTGAAACCAAAAATCGAAATCGATACCAAAAGTCGAAATTGATACAGAGAAACCAAAAACAAAAAATACAAACACAACAAAAATCAACGCATCAAGAAACACCAAAATCGATTGAAACAGGGCTATTTTTTTTAAAAAAAAATTGGAAGATCTACTGTACAAATAACTGTACAACCAAGGGATTATTTATTGTGAATCTACTATAACAAACAAAGATCGTAACTAAAATTTTGTGGTAATAACCCAATTTTTGTTTAGATTTTGTGTTGTTGACATATCTACTGTAAATCTACTGTAACAAAACTGATCCTAACTAAAATTTTGTGGTATTAACTCAGTTTCTGTTGATATACAAACCCAGTTGTTTGTTACAGTAGATATATCTACTGTGAATCTACTTTGAATCAACTGTACAAACAACGAAGGTAATCCCCCACAAATATCTATCTAATATACAAACAACGCAGTTGCAAATTGATCTCGGCATGGCCTAGTGTACAAATAATGTTGTGGCGATTTTCTGTGATTTCGCAAACAACCGAGTTGCAAATTGATGTGGCGATTTCGCAGACAATGGAACACAAATTGAAAAATCGAAAAACACAAAACACAAATCCACAAATCTATAAATCGATGGAACACAAATCGACAACGGGAGGTCACTAAGAGATGCGGCTGTGTCACAGAGAGCGGTGATCGTCGAGAGGTCTGCGAACGGGATGAGGTCCACAGGGGATTACCTTCGTGGGGAAATGCTACCAAAAATCGCAGATCAAAGAAATTAAAAATGCAAATGCAAATGCCACACAGAATGCGATACAAAACGCGATACAGAACCCGATATAGAGATCGCAAAAAACCAATACACGATACAAAACGTGATAGATAACACGATATAGAGAGAGACAGAATGTGATATAACCAGAAACCCAAAACGCCAAACCCAAAATCGAAAAATGCAATCAAACGCAAAAAATGTAAAAAAACGCAATCAAACGCAAAAAACGCAAAAAAATGCAATCAAACGCAAAAAATGCAATCGAACTCCAAACACAAATATGCTATTTACAAAGAGAGAGAGAGAGAGAGAGAGAGAGAGAGAGATGACCTTTGTGGGGGGTTTTGTGGGGATTTCGTGGGGATTTCGTGGGGCTGGGAATGTTTAGAATTGAAATCAAGGTTGAAGGCTGTGAAATGATAGCGATAATATAAGACCGAGTAAGAACTCGTGTCATGACCTTAGTGATAACTCTATATGTGATGTTTTTGAAATTTGATTTGAAATTGATCTAAGCTCGTCGGACCTAATGCAACTGTTTTGAAATTAGGATTGTGATTATTTTGGGAGGCTGTGGAATATATGTATGTTCGATCTCAGTCATTGGTTTTAATCCAACGACTATCTATATCTTTTATATGTATATAAATTATGTGTGGAGGCCCACACTATCCTGTAATGTATAATAGATGATGACTGCATATCGATATGCACTTGTATAATGCTTCTTCAATTTCTTCCAGTACCTTTCTATACCGATATACGTGAATATGTATATCGATATATGCTCATTGTTTTTTCAAATTGATATATGAATAAGTATGCGACTTGTGAGGACTTGTTCCGGAACGACAACATAAAGACCGACTGACCACGGAATCCTAACTAAACATCTAACTCAAGAACACTAAAAATCATCCACACGGATAGTCATAATCGCAATAACTCGAAAACACACAGCAAAAGACTCAAATAAAAACTAAGAATATATAAATCCCAAAGTACTCATAACAAGTACTACCACTACACATCAAGATCCATAAGCAAAACCCACAAATAGTATGATGCACCTCTCCAAAACAACTCAGTCACCGACTCACAAACTATCATATGAACCACTATAAGTAAATAGAATAAGGACTCAACCGAGGAGAGTAACTCCCATAACTCATACCCAAATGAGCACCCGATCTGGTTTGTAGTGAACTCACTAAGCATCCAAATATAGATATAAATTGTAAACAGAAAATAACAAAGAATATCCAGGAATATTTTAGATACCATAGACAATATATGCAAATCCATATACGAAGCAACTAAAGAAACACATAAGCATGATAGCCATCTAAGGTGTCATGCAATTCGTGCCTAATGTAGCACTTCTCTTATTTCATCTTAAAGGTAAATTTTCCTCTAATTTCACGTTTGTATCGATTTTATTATCGGATGGTCCGATTCCCATCGTGCAAGTGCATCTACCTGTCAAAAGACCCGATAACAAGTCCATAAACTCCATACTTGGCATTATGGCTTATCATCAAACATGCCGCGATACATTTCATATCATTAACACCCCACACTTGGCCTCACAACTTATCAACAAGCATGCCCAAGGATACATCTAATATTATAATACCCCATACTTGGCCTCACAGCTTACAATTAAGCATGTCCAAGGGTACATTTTACATCATTACGGATTTTACCACTTTCAATATGGATTTCACATCTTATAACGTGTAACGTTTTCCATTTCACCGCTCATATGTTCACCTATGCTCGCTCCCTAGCACTTCTATTAAAATGCTATGTAAGGAAACCAAGTAAACAAGTAGCATGCTTCCACATAATTTAAAATAAAAACAACTCACAATTAACACATGATTTTCTACATAAGTGTGTAAGAAGGAAACACGTAGGTGAAAGAATCACAAATAGCCACATAAACACGTAAAGGAAGAAGATGTATTAAAAAGGAATCTATTATATTTACCAAGTATGAGCAATCTACAAGAGTATCCACTTCTATGCCGTTGAAGGACCCAACTCCTTACTTGTTCCAACTTTACTAAGTTAAAACAATATCGCTTAAAGAATTATGATTACGTAAAATAAAGATCGATTACCACTTGTTTTTAAATCATTAAGGCTTCTAAAATACCTCATCAAGAAAGTTTATTATTCCTCACACCAATCCCAAACAACTCTGAAAAGGAACCCTCAACATCCGATCAAAACTCCTTAATCCTCCTTAACACAAGCCAAAGACCTTCGTCGGGATGAGCCAGAGCTTTGTCTGGATGACCAAACCCCATCTTCTGGATGACCCAACCTTGGTCCGGACGAACCCCATGATGCCACCAAAACAAGTCTCTACCTCCTTCGTCCAGATGAGCACTACCCTTCGTCCGAATGAGCCCTCCTAAATCCAAACTTTCCAACCAATTTTACGATCTCTTCTTCTCCAAAATCCCCCAAAACTCATCCATACCTCAAAAACTCGACAAACGTTACCAAATAATGTTATTCTCTAACCCATGATACACCTAATGCTCTAGTATGGAGGCTTACCTAAACAAAAAATTCTCAAAATCAAGGTTTTTCTTCATGCTCCTTACAAAAACGAATTTGGACTTTAACCCCTTATTTGCATATCGATTTTCTTCAATCTAACAAAGTAATGACATCAAAATAGGTTTTAGAATTGATTCTGTCTTTAATCCTTGCCAATTTCCTCAATTCTCCAAGCTCCTCTCCCTTTCTCTCACTATCTCTCAAACTATGATACAAGCACAATGAAATGAATCCAACCCTCTTACCCTAAATCACATTTTTAGGTTAAAGAACTAAAATGCCCTTCATCTTTTCATCATTTACCCTCTTTCCACTCCTATTTACACTAGGCACCCTATATTAGGTTGTATTTTACAATTCACTCCTTGCACATGTTATTATAACTCTAACATTCCCAATTTCTTTTACTCTTTTCAATTAATTTAATTAAATCACTAAATGAGATGGGTGTGACAACTCACCCTCTCTTAGAAAATTTCGTCCTCGAAATTGAAAGTACTAAAACCACAACGTCTACTTTCCAACTTCTATGAGGTTACTACTAACACTCCAAGATATACATTATTTGAGATTCATTTTACAAACTCTCTTATACCTCAACATTTCTCATAGCAAAGGCATATACATTCACCAATTAAACGATAACTTTCCTTAACATCATACTGCGAAAATGTTATTACTAAAGGAACTTCTCTTTCGATTCCGAATTCTTTTCCCTTCTTTTATTTCTAGAATTTCACTCAGAATTTGATGATGGCAACTCCACCACTACACACTAATAAGAATGCCACTACCTTACACGATACAAGCTTTCCCCAAAATTGTCTTTCCAACAATACCAAAGAACAATAGTTCTAACTTCTCGTGATAATCATAACGTAAATAAAATATACCCTCTCTCACTGCAACTATCTTTACTTACTATTCCTTTAGATAACACGAAAAGTACAAATTTACTAACTTCCATTTTGATAAAGCAGAAATTTCTTTATACTTCCCAATAACATTAGCCATTTTAAGTGTTCGACCATTCTTCCACACTCGATAATAAAACCTCAAAACACATGTCACGACCCTGATCCATCCTCTTAGGTTATCGAGACAGACGCCAGGTGATTTACTTAACCACCTCAGGCATTCATAACATGACTTGAATTAAACTTTTAAAATGAGGATAAAACACAACAGAAATATTACACGTGCATAAAACTGGGAATAAAGTACTTGTTTCGGAATATGTTACAGACCCAAAACTAAATATATTATAAAACCCAAATTGTCTCAGAGCATTCTACTAAAGCTACTAAAAAGAACTTATTATTTAATACTTACATCCGTTCCTTCTTACTCTTGCTATACTCAGAATCTACTGATACTGGATCACTTTCCCTTTACCTGAAAAAAAATTAATTTTCATAAGCTAAAGCTCGTATGGGTGACGTAGCACAGAATACATCTTTGATTCCATGGATACGAATAACAGTATAAAACAATGCATTATTTTCAAAACATAATAATGATTACTTTCTAAGTCATAAAATCGCAAAACTGTAACTGAGTCATAAACATGTGCTAGAAACCACGAATACCATACTGTTATCATAATACAGAAGTACCGATGCCATAATAAAATCAGAAACGTACACATGCAAAGCCGATAATCACACAGAATCATGTCATAAACTTGTTCATAAACAGTATAGTATTGAAGAAATTTCAAAACATAATAGAGAACTCTTCTTGATTCTTGAATTACAGATCATAACTTTTTTACATTAGAGCAGTCCCTTTTATAGAACTACATTAACCGACCTAACACTAACTGTCATAACAAATATAACCACCTCATTAAATAAAGAATGACAACTGTCAAACTGATCTTGTGAAGTTGAGATGTTCCGAATGTTCCGGAACAATAATGACTATGTTCTGGAAGATGTCAAGGATAACTTCAGGAGAGACATCTTCTTCCGGAAGACCAAAGTATTATTCTAGAAGAACATAATACAGCAATAGATGAAGCCTCTTCTTCCGGAAGATAGATGATGAAGTTCTGGAACACCAGGGATAAAATCACCGTTGAGCAGGATATGATTTATGATCAGGCTTGATATTCTAACATCCCACCTCAAGCTGGCAGGGAAGAGAACTGATCTAGCAGCTTGCAAAGAAGAAAATAAAATCTGGATTTGGATAGTGGTTTTGTAAAGAGATCAGCCAGTTGATTGGTTGTGCCAATGTGTTTGACAGAGATCTGCTTGACAAGTACTTTCTTCTGAATGAAGTGGTAATCAAACTCAATGTGTTTGGATCTCGCATGGAATACAGGATTAGAGGATAATGATAGATAGATTATCATACCAGAGAGTGGAGGAATATGGTGTTGCAATGTGGAGATCATGGAGTAACATTCTTAACCAGGTGATTTCTTGTGCTGTGTGGGCAAGAGATCGGTATTCAGCCTCAGTGGAGGATCGAGCAACTGTGGGTTATTTTTTAGCTTGCCAGGAAATGAGATTTCTGCCAAGGAATACACAGAAGCCAGAGGTAGACCTGCAATCTTGAGTGTTACCAGCCCAGTTAGCATCAGAATAGGCTGTGATTGCAAATGAGCTAGGGGAGTAGTTAAGACCTTGGTCTAGGGTACCTTGTAAGTACCTAAGAATACGCTTGATAGATGAAAAATCAGAGTTTGTAGGATTTTGCATATGTTGACATGCAATATTAACTGCTAAAGACAGGTCTGGTCTGGTAATGGTTAGATATTGGAGAGCATCGACAATACTCCTGTAAAAAGAGGGTTGGTTGAATGGTAAGGTGGAGTCAGTGGTATTAGTAACCTTCATGGCAAGAGGGGTTGAGCATGGTTTACAGTTGGTCATTCCAGCTTTGGATATGATATCAGTGGCATATTGTTTTTGAGACAGACAAATACCATTGGAAGTAGGAAGTATAGATATTCCCAAGAAGTAGGCCATAGGTCCAAGGTCTTTGATGGAGAAGGAAGATTGCATGTTGTTGAGTAAATGGGTAATATATGTGGAGTTATTCCTAGTAAGCAAAATGTCATCCACATAAATAAATAGAATGGTGATGGTGTGAGTGGTTTTTCTGACAAATAGAGAAGAGTCACAGTGGCTGTAGGAAAACCCTTTGCTGGATAACCAATTGCTGAAGGTAGAATACCATGCTCTATTGCTTGTTTTAGCCCATAAATGGCTTTGTGAAGTTTGCACACACTGTTGGGATGAGTGGTGGAGATGAAGCCAAGAGGTTGAGACATGTAGACTTCTTCATGAAGAATGCCATGTAAAAAGGCATTGGAGATATCAAGTTGTTTAATTGGCCAGCTGAAATGAAGAGCAATGTAGAGGAAGATTCTCACTGTAGGTTGTTTTGCAATAGGACTGAATGTCTCTTGGTAGTCAATGCCTTCTTCCTGGAGATATCCTTTGGCTACCAGTCTTGCTTTATATCTAGCTATAGATCCATCAGCATTCCTTTTAACTTTATATACCCATTTACAGCCAATGACATTGTAAGAGGAACTAGGAGGAACAAGTGACCACATACCTTGTTGTTGCAATGCTTGGAACTCTTGGGACATAGCTTGGGTCCAGTGAGTTGAAGCCAAGGCTTCCTTTACATTCTTGGGTTCAGAAATAGGGTGGGAGTTTTAAGAGTGGTATGCAGACAGGATAGGGAAGTACTGCCTTTGGATCTGGTTTGCATTGAATGAGTGTTAGTAGATGTGACTTGAGTTTGAGATCTTCTACACATGGGATGAGAGGTGGGTATTGATGATGAAGATGGATGTAAAGACTTTGGAGAAGAAGGAGTTTCAGGGATAGAGGTGATAGGTGAAGATGGGTCTGGAAGTGAGGATAGGCTGTTGGGATCAGAAGTTTCAGGGATCAGAAATTGGAAGTGAGGATAGGCTCTGATACCATGAAGAAATTTCAAAACATAATAGATAACTCTTCTTGATTCTTGAATTACAGATCATAACTTTTTTACATTAGAGCAATCCCTTTTATAGAACTACATTAACCAACCTAACACTAACTGTCATAACAAATATAACCACCTCATTAAATAAAGAATGACAGTTGTCAAACTGATCTTGTGAAGTTGAGATGTTCCTAATGTTCCGGAACAGTAATGACTATGTTCTGGAAGATGTCAAGGATAACTTCAGGAGAGACATCTTCTTCCGGAAGACCAAAGTATTTTTCTGGAAGAACATAATGCAGCAATAGAAGAAGCCTCTTCTTCCGGAAGATAGATGATGAAGTTCTGGAACATCAGGGATAAAATCACTGTTGAGAAGAATATGATTTATGATCAGGCTTGATATTCGAACAAGTATGGTTATTCGGGTTTTGGATTTTCTTGAAACTCTTATTTAACTTGTAAAAGTGATTCTTAAATTATTCTCTTATCTTCGTGTGATGTTGTAAGCCATTTCTTGCACTTATCAATCATTTTGTGATATATATAATAACATGTTGGGCATCCCCAATAGATTAGCTAGACGTGTGATGTATAATCCCATGTGACTACTATGGCATGAATCCCCAGTAAGGACTGTATCGGGGCTTGAGTCCCACAGATGCTGCATTGGGGCTAGCTTCCCCCATCATAATAAATTACCCCGGCTTGATTCCCATGGGTCACCGACTTGAGTCCCGGTGTAATGTTCTTACTCACGGCTCATAATAGATTCATAAATAGGTCATATCCATGGAAATTCTAAAACATAAACTTAATAATATAAAAATCCCACGGAAGATAGGGATACTTTGGAAAACGCCAGAAATCCAGTAATTAAGTGCAATGTCACTCACCTAAGTCATAGTGTGTCGTAGAGGGTCCTGAAAGTCAAATAACAATAATATAATTATTAAAGGAAATTCTTACACAATTTCCTTATCTTAAAGTCTCCTTTAATGATTTCTAACATTGGGGTTATGCTTAATTGGGGTTTCCTTACATTACCCTACACTTTCCCAAGTTTGGGCTGACCTTTCTTGGACTTTTCTTAGACTGATAGGGGGACCGATACCCCACCGGTATGCCGCCCGGTATACTGGTTTGTGGCAAAAATGGGAAGTTGGTTTTGGCTTACAATTTACACAGGCCGGTAGCACCACTGTTGTTCAATATGGTGCCAAAAATAGGAATAACAGTGGCTCGGTTGTGGGTTTTTGGGTTGATTTTCTTGATTGATGGTCTCCACCATCTTCGTTAGTAATGTTGTCGCGTGTGTTCGTGCCTTGTCCTAGTCGTCGCTAAGATCCCCTGATTCGCTGGACGTTGCGACTGGCTTTTGTCATCTTCTTGTCGACTGTTCGTGGTGCATCTACTGTTGTAGCGCTTGTCGTAGTGGTGATGCGTCATCCATCTTGCGTATGAAGGATCATCTACTTCGTGGAGCTTGTTTTCGGGAACCGTGTCCTTGTTTGGCACACTCTTGTCTTACGGGTTGTCTTCTTACGTTCGTTCTTGTTCGCCGTGTCTTCATGCGAATCCAGATTGTTGTCGTATCCGTTGGCGTCGTGTCCGTTTGGGTTTGGACACTTCTGTTCTGCGACATTGTCTCTCTTTGGAGCTTGTTTGAGAGTGTGTTGTAGGATTGGTTTGTGGTTGGTGTGATCAGTGAGACGAGTTTACTTTTGTGTTGTGCAGCTGTGTTGCGAGTGTTAGGTTAGAATGTATGTGTTTCTTTGAAGTCGACTGCACCGACTTGAATTATAGTGATGTTTGTCATGACCGGTGTGCGTAGTCCGTGTCATGTGGTATAGGAATGAACATGAAGGATTGTTTTGAGAATGTGACTGGCCAACACACCTCAAATCAAACTTCTTAGTCATTCTGGTACCGCGCTAGGTGTGTGCGGGTTGGGTTGTGAGATTTTGGTTGTTCGGTTCTTATTTTGGTGGCGTTGTGGTCGTTTGGTGTGATTCGGGTGGCACGGTTGTTGTGTGAATATCCCTTGTGGGTTGTCTTGTTTTCAAATCCTGCTTCGTATCGGTTGGATTGTTCCCACCTTGTTCGAAAACCTATTTCGGGGTTGTTTTGTGCGTTCGTGGTGATAAAGTCGTTGTGGACTTCTTTGCGGTAGTCGAAGACCGCTCTTTTATTTTTTAAAAAATTTTAGAAATATTTGGAAAAATCGGAGTATCCGTATCGTGTCCGTATCGCATCTGTACCGTGTCCTCGGTGTATCGGAGTATCCTCGATGTATCGGAGTATCCTAAGAGTATCCTTAGCGTATCGGCGTGTCTTAGGAGTATCCTTAGCGTATCGACGTGTCTTAGGAGTATCCTTAGCGTATCGACGTGTCATAGGAGTATCCTTGGCGTATCGGCGTATCCTAGGCGTATCCTAGGCATATCGGAGTGTCCTAGGCGTATCCTTAGCGTATCGACGTATCCTCGGCATGTCGGTGTATTCTCAGCGTGTCCTTGGCGTGTCGGCGTGTCCTTGGCGTATCGGCGTGTCCTCGACGTATCCTTCGCGTGTTGGCATATCGGTGCCGTGTCCCCTCGTATCCTTGGCGTTTCGGTACTTGGAAAGTTTTCTGGTATGTCCACGTTGTGTTGTGGCATGTTCTAGAATTTTGTGAAATTTTTTTGAAATTTTCGGGGCGATATTCTTGCGGTTTGACCTCCGTGTAATGTTTTTTGTTAGAAAATGCGTGTTTCTTGCTTGTTTGATCAATTTGGGAACCTATGGTTGCGCGACAACCATTTCTTTGGAAATTCTTGACTCTATCGAAGAAATTCCTTTTTGCTTGCGTTCGGTTCTTTATTGGTGTTTCTTGCATTGCGAAGTGTTGCGCGTGTTGCGCGTTCAAGGAAGCTGGTGGTTTGTTCGGCTTATGATGGTTGTTGGGTGTTTGTGTGGGTGAAGTTGTTTCTGGTTGTGGATCTCTTTTGACGTTGCTTATTTGTTGGTAGAGTTGTTTCGGTTGGAAACCTCTTTGTCGTTGTTGCCGGTACTCGTCGCGAATTCATCCAAGTGTCGGGTGCTTTGGGCGTCATTCTATTTGTGGTGTTCTGTTTCGGTTCTCCTACCTTGGAAATTTCAAGGACGAAATTTTTGTAAGGAGGGTAGTTTGTCACACTCCTGAAAAATTAAATTATTTTTACCTCTGTTTCAAAAATAATTAATTAATTAAATCTTTTTATGGGATTAAATTTTATCATCTTTCGGTTCCCCGCGGCTCATATTTTATTTTACTGATCCTGTCTGAGTGAGGGAAGTCTCGGTTTGTGAGGTTTTGTGTTTTGAGTGCGGGCAAGTCCTTGTGGTGGAGTTCAGGTCGCTTCTTGATGGTCGGGGGTCGTTCGGAAGTTGTTTCAGACTTTTGATTTTATCTTAAGTCACTAAAGTCATTATTTATTTAAAAATAAAAAAAATAATGAAAGAAGAGAGTTCGGACCCTCCCCCTTCCATTTTCCCCGACCCCCTGTGCGACTCCCCCGAAACCCTAAACCCATCTACCCATCGCATCCCACCTCCCTCCTCCTCTCTCTCCCACCGGTTCCCCCTCTCCCTCATCTCTCGGCTCTCTCATCCCTCACCCGAGCTCCCTGCTCTCTCCCTCTCCCGCGGCAGTCCCTCCCCTCTCCCCCTCTCTGCGCCATCTCTCTCCCTCTCTTTCTCTCCCGCGCGACACTCTCTCTCCCTCCCTCTCCTGCACCATCTCCCTCCTCTCTCCTTCTCCACGCACACACCCACACACAGCCGTGTGCTGTGTGGGCTGTGGTGGTGGGTTGGTGGCTCCGGGTGGTGGCATAAGGCGATGGTAGTGGTGGCGGTGCGCGACGTGGTGGTGGTGAGGATTTGGCACGATGTTGACGAGGGTTTGACGCGAAGGTGGTGAGGATCTGTACGCCTTGCTTGGCGGCAATAGTGGGCGTTGAGGTGCGACGTAGGTTGCGAGGTGCAGCGAAAGATGGACGAGCGGTGTCGCACGACGATTGAGACTTCGCATCAGTGGGTAAGCCTTCGTTTGTCTCTTTTTAGTGTTCTGAATCGTTAATCGTCCGTTAGTGATTGTTCATTGGATTCTATAGGTGTCAGTCTAAGCGAACGACGATGAGCAGCGACGCGCGACGGTCAGGGCTTCGACCACCACTTGTGGTCGCATCGGCAGGTGGCCATCAAACATTTCCAGCGAGCTTTTCCGGCAAACTTTATCGAGGTAGAGTTCTTTATCCCTCTCTTTTGTAATGTTAGTCCTTTTACTTCCCTCTCGCACGTTTTATGAAATTCCGTCAATTACGTATATTGGTAAAATTAGTAATGTGTTGTCGTTCACTTAAATTGGTTGCGTTGAGTTTTGTCTAGGGTCGCTACGTTCTCCCTAGGACGTTATTTGTTCGATTTCGAGTTCGATTGTGAAAAGCCCCAATTTTTGTGAAAAATCCGTTGTCGTCGCTTTTATTAAATCTAATTGGAGTTATTGACTTGATTTGAAATTCTTGGTCGGTTATGGGTTAGAACGTAGTGTTGACCCGTTTTTGGAATGAATCGAACTAAATGTAATATTTGTGAACAAACGACACGTTTTGGAAATAAACGGAAGGTTTTGGAAATAAATAGAAGGTTTTGGAAACAATGGAAGGAAAGTCACATTTTGGTATGACACGTCGACTAGGAGGTTGTTTGCCCTAAGTCGCACGGAATAATTAAATTAAAGTAAATATGACTCTCGGTTCTATACTAGGAAGTTGAGTTGGCTATTATTATTCGGGTAGCTGGATTGTGGTACCTTGGGTGGCTTGTCTAGTACCCACGACATTGTGCAATGGGGGATTGTCTAGCCCCTCCCGACGAGTTGGGGAATACGAGGTATATAACACATTTAGTGGTTGACGAGCCTCTAAATGGAATTAGCCGAAACTCACATATATTGATTAACACTTGCCTTGATTATTCTATAAGGCACGGAAATAAAATACCAGAAGAGCTTGAAAATAAATGGGAATTGGAACACGTGTGAATAACGGACAATGAGTCTTTACTTAGTATAGTTTCGACACTTTGACACAATTTCCTATTGGCCTTGTCTAGGCAGTTTCCTTTAGAAAATATCAGTTACGAGTACTCTTTTCGCCTTTCAGTTGTATTTTATTTTAGTAGAAAGCATGTATTGTAATAAGTAGCGTGATGGGTAGTGTGTGTGTGTGGTAGATAGCACCTTACTTATCTGTTTGGATACTCATTGCCTACTTCTAACACTTCCCAATATTTAATTCCAAAAAAAAATATGTTCCAAAATTAGGGAGTGTTACAAAGATCCTTTGGATTAGCTTGGGAGTGGAGTTTCAAGAGCTTTGAAGACTTTAAATTTGTAATGCACTTCTTATTTATATTTCCACACTTTACTTATTTCCTTTTGGTACCCGGGTCTGTAATAATTAGAACTAAACCATTTACTCATTTACTTTCCATTGTGGTATGGGCATGTGGTATGGGCATGCATGTGATGGTTGGGTTTTCTATTGTAGTGTTTCATTTAAATGCTCTAATATCCCTTTCAAAAAATGGTTTAAATTCCGGGGCCGTTACAGAAAGAATAACTGAATTATATCCCCTAAGAAAGATGATTGGGGAGTTTAGTCATGCTAGTCTGTCACGTCCCCGCTTGATGCAACTTCATTAGTGTAGTGTATCTGGACGGGGCGTGACAATTGGGGTAAAGCTTCAGTGTTGCCTGGAATTGATCCAAATGCAGCGCATTTGAGCATTTTTGGGTGCATGCATCTTTGGACGCTCAGATCGCAATCAAAGTACGGTTAGTTGGGTTCTAGTTATCTGTTTGCCATATTGTTTTCTTCTGGTTTGTAGTGCAATTTCTCACTAAGATGAAGATTTGTTGTTTTGACTTAAAATTTTGCTAAGTCTTCATTAGGCATGCCTTCAATATTTTTCGCTCAAGCGACTGTCTATTGCTCGAGCGACTTTCACCACCGGTACCGGGAGAAGTTACTGGTCTCGAGCGACTTTTTTTAGCTCGAGCGAATCTGGTGGTGCAACAGTTTTATACAACAGTTTCCTATTCTATTTTTGAAGGGGTTTATTTCATTTTTTGGCAAGGAATAAGTCTGTCAGTGGATGTATTGTGTATATATATTAGGTGTGACGTTTTTGGCACATGTGTGTGTGTGAGAGAAAAGAGAAACTCTGTGTGATTTCATTTGTAGCCCTACAAGCATCTATTTTATGATTCTAGTGAAAACTTCTACCATTTGAATGCCCATGAATGTAAGTTTACATCATTGTAAGGCGAACCATGTTAAATCTTTGTATTCTTGTGATTGTTCTTTCTATTTCTTTCTCCTTCTATGGTTTGTTCAATTTATTATTGCACTTAATCATATCTATATGTGTTTGTTTGGGGGGCTTCTGTACAAGAAGATGTTGTCATATTATCTTCACATTTTTTGTTTTGACTAAATCCTAGTCCATTGTTCCTAATGTGTCAAGGTCGTGAAATTGTGACGTAAGGGATTACACGAGAGAATAGTTAATGTACTATTCCAAATGAAATAACTCTTAAACACTCGAGAACATTCTTGCACACAAGAAACAAAGAGAACAACTCTTAAGGAAAATATCAATATTATTCAATTCAATGAATCTCTTGCTTACAATTCAGATAAATAAGTTTCTAAGAATTCTAATTGAAATAGGAAACAAAACAAAATAGGAATCCTAATTATATATGAATACAAATCTTTTAAGTCAATTAAAAAATAAAA